>JAJIBD010006955.1:0-14464 GCA_021461705.1 Cryptotis parvus | reverse complement strand
ACAAATTTTATTTTACTGAGTCTTTATTTTGCCTTTCCATTAGCTATTTATAGTAGCAAACAATATAAAATAATTATTGTAAGCCTGCTACACAGGCAGGCTTGAGGGAGTGGATTGGGAAAATACAGATAATGGTGGAGGGAAGGTGACAGTGGTGATGGGATTGGTGTTGGAATACTGAATGCCTGTAGCAAATCAACATGAACAACTTTGTAAACCACAATGTTTAAATTAAGTGGGAAAAATATTAATGAAAAGGAGAAAAACATTGAAAACTAAAAGCGTATCATTATTTAGCTGTTAGCTGGAAGAGAAAAACTGGGTTCAAAGCCTGGGAGAGCTAAACTTTTCACTCTGTAGCTCATTGGTTCTTGTTTATTTATTTCCTTGTGCATGTGTTATTTCCATAATAAAACAACTTAGACCTATGAATTTCTTTATACAAAAGGGGCAGTAAGTGCTCTGCCTCAATAAGCCCTGACTGCAGGAATTTGTCTAAACCCAGACTTGAGAAAGGTAGGAAGGTGAACAAAACCACACTGGCTCGGCTGTGAGTACAGACGCTTGGACCATGCTCGGGCCATCTAGTAAATGAGGTGTGAATTGCTGAGAAAATTGGAAATCTGACTTTTCTATAAAAATTCTCAAGATACTGAGCAACCGAAACATTTCCCTGTATGTTACCACAGCATCCGGTTTCCCATAGAAGAGGGAAAAGGGTGAGTGCGCTTTCTGAAAGCTTCTAAGTCTCCTTGAAAACACACTCTATGCTCTTGGCCTGTGATGAGTTATCTGTGAAGGCGGTAAAATGTCCTTTGGCTCTCCAAAGCCTGCCCAAGCATTTAAGTCAAAACAAAACTGTCTGAATTTCAGAGATTTTTCCATCAGGGTTCTTAAAGAGTTGGTCTACAGCTTCTTTCAACATGGTCAAGAGTTGAAACATTGCCCTGTGCGCAGAGTTAGGGTGACCTCTGCGCACCGCCAGGCATGACCCGAAATAAAGTTTCTTTCAGACTTGAAACATTACTCTTTTCACCCTCTCCTGAATAGACATAGGTTCTCAGTAAAATTCCAAATTTTGTTACTTAAAGAGGGAAATATATGACAAGTTAATTGGCCACTATATCCTATTTTTTTTAAAAAATACAAAACATCAGAAACAGAAGCTAGGGAGATATTTCAGAGTCAGGCCCCCATGCTTTGTCCTTGCCCAAACACTTGCATGGTCCCTAAGCACTGCCTGATAAGTTCTTTGTGACCTCCAAGATCATGATAGTAATAATGAGAGACCACAGCACCTCTTGGGCCTGAGAAGCATCATTACAGTGCCTATCCGGGAACCACTGGGCTGCCCAGCAGGCAGAATATTGTTGGGAGTGGTCTCCAGATGCCGTGAGCTCCTATCTGGAAGACCCCACCGCCGCCACCCCACTAATTAGAAAACATAATAACCACTTGGCATGTTGTGGCAAGGATTAAAGCATAAATTGGCATAATTTCTGACACAGAAAAGCAATAATAGTTTACAGTAATTAGGATTAAGTCTAGACATTTCCATTGAGAAAATAATCATCTAAATAATAATGTAAGTCTTAGATACAAATATATGGATATAAATTGAAAATTTTCTTTCTGTTCTGCAATAGGACTAGTTGATGACTTTGTTTTTAGTTTGCCAACTCTTCTGCCTCATGTGTAGTGGAAGGGGATGTAGCAAATGATTGGTGGTTTGTATATCAGAGTATTACTGATGGTCAAACTGAAGTTAGTTATTCTTTGCTTCAACAGTTATTACAGGCGCCAAATGCACTGCTGCTTAAAATCACTCCAGGCAGCTTTTAGTTTTCACACCAAATGTCTAATAGATTTGGGAACCACATATCCTGGACAGGCCAAATTGTGACATTTTATTCTACTATCCATATGAGTATGCTCCACATTGCCAGGTTATAAAACATAAAAATATAGGGACATCATACTGAGAGCCTAATATTATAGGGAAAGAAAATTATAATTTATAAAGTATTAAATGAATTATTTAGCATAATTTATTGTGCCAGTACTTATTATATGTGTTATCTGATTTCATCTTCATAAGAATATTGAGAAGCAGAAATTATTCTCCATACTGTAAAGAAGAGGCAACTGATGTTGAAAATGTTTCTGTTCACTGTCCTACAGATGGTTAGTGCCGTGTTGAGATTCAAACCTAAATTTAGCTGGTGGCCAAATTTTTTGTTCTATTTGCATGCACATAAGGGGACATATCTAGTTTTGGACACATCTCTGGTTCTATCTGGAGCAACTTGTGAAAACAATTTACTCCTTGGGTTTAGTAGGTTACAGTCATCACAATGACTGGTCAATAATCAATTCATATTTTATGGCTATTTCTTTCCCTCAATAAACTATCTTTCCATAGTATACAATGTAAATCTTTAGAGATCATCTTGGTATTATTAGTGTTACAGTTTAATAACAAAAACACATCAATTAGACCATTTTAAAAAGTAATGTAATTATCCAGTTTTCTAGAAAATGCAATGGTTGGAAACAGATGCCAGAAGTGAATATCTGTTTACCAGCAATATTTGTTTCCCCCTTGAAGCATATGACTACACAAAGTCACTCGGATTCTGGCTCCCATAGAGAGCGCTGGGTCTACAGTCAAATTTCATGGCAACTCTGTAAATAACAATATGTTCCACATACCAGATTCCTAGCCTGCAGCCACCATTATATTACATTTCCCAGTCCCTTCCATTGGCTACTGTCCATAGAGTCAGAGTTTAGGGAAAGTCCTTTGGAATTGGAAACAACTGGCTTTGCTGAACTACTACTTCAGATATGTAAAGAAGTCAGTAGGAGAACTAACTTTCTAGGCAGCCAATAAACTGTAGAAAAATTTCTGTTAGTCTATAATTTTTAGGAAAATACTAGGAACCAAAGAGACCAAGTCTCCACATTCAAAGATTCAGCAGGAAGAGACTGAGTCAGAAAGCTGAGATGATTGTGCAAGTTAATTAGCCTCCCTCACACTTAGATGATACCTCTGGAGATAGCCATAATAATTACCAGTGAATGTGGTTGCCTTGAAAATTTATTATTTATATGCAAAAAAGTCTTTATCTTAGTCTGAACACAGTTATACGAAACTGAATATATTAAAGAGGATGATAGATTCCCACTTTAAGCTTCAACTTCCTAGTTTCTAGAGAATGTATTCCCTTAGGAAATCCAAACAAGAGTTTTTAGGCTTGGGCTGGAGCAAAAAACTGTGGGTAGGGCACTTGCCTTGCATTCGCCAAACTGGGACTGATCTCCGGCAGCCCCTATTGTCCGCTGAGCAGGGCCAGGAGTAATTCCTGATTGTAGAGCCAGGAATAACCTTTTGATCATCACCAAGTGTGACTCCAAAAGCAAAATATATATCAAAGAGTTCTCATACTTTAGTTCATTTTTTGAAGTTCCACACTTATACTACCATCCACTGACTACTTCCTGTCCTTCTTCTCTATAAGTCTCTTGGTTTGCATTCATCCAGATGGTATCACTGTCTTCCCGCTCATCATCGATTTGCTCGAGCAGGCCCCAGTAACATCTCCATATGTCCTGTCTCATGCTAGTAGAGCCCAAGGCATCTGCTTGCTCCAGGAACATAAAGAGCCTCAATCCATTCCGGAATGAGGGTCTATAATTGTTACTGGTACTTGGCATATATATCAAATACAACACGGGTAGCTTGCCAGGCTCTGCCGTGCAGGTAGCATACTCTTGTAGGCATCTCTAAGTTCAGCATTTATTGATGAACCGCGCAGCCACAAGTGACTGTGCAAGCCGGGGCTGATAGGCTGGTCTGCTGGGTGGAGGTCTGACGAGAGAGAAGTCTGGATATGGAAAATGGAGGCCCCTCATGGAGTGGGGGGTCGTCTGGCTTGTTGCAAGGCTCTGCTGGGATGGTGGGCCAGGGCTCGAACCCACCATCCCTCCCGGCACCTCGTGAGCGGCTGGTCACAGGGAGAGGCAGTAGCAGCTCTGCCCCATGTCTGCGGAGTCTCTGGACCGGCATACCTGGAGCCGGATTTAAGAAAGACTGCTGCAGGGTGGAACTCGATGAGCCGGGCGCTGATAGGCTGGTCTGCTGGGTGGAGGTCTGACGAGAGAGAAGTCCGGATGTGGAAAATGGAGGCCCTCATGGAGTGGGGGGGTCGTCTGGCTTGTTGCGAGGCTCTGCTGGGGTGGTGGGCCAGGACTAGAACCCACCATTCCTCCCGGGCACCTCGTGAGTGGCTGGTCACAGGGAGAACTAGTAGCTGCTCTGCCCCCATGTCTGGGCAGTCCAGATGGTATATACTTATAAATTTTTTTCACATATTCAAATTGTGGTTAAACATCACTTCCTCTATAAGCCTCAGACACAACGTGTGTCAGTGTATTCTGACACTGATTGATCACGATCATGATCACGATCACGATCTTCCTGTTGATCATCTATTTGCTAGAGCGGAACCAGTAATATCTCCATATGTCCTAGTCTAATGCCAGTAGAGCCAGGGGCATCGGCTTGCTACAGGAACATAAAGAGCCTCAAACCATTATAGTAGGTCATGGGAATGACCTAATATAATTGTTACTGGAATTTGGCATATGACACTGATTGATAATCTTAATATATCTAGAACTGGAGAAATAGCTCAATGGGCTGAGAGCATGTCTTTCATCTGGGAGGGCAAGTTCAATCCTAGCACTGCATGCCCACCCCAGCACTGCCAAAAGCAACATTGAGCCCCAAGCTGTTGGTTGGTCCCAAGCATCACAAGGTGAGGTTCCAGTGGGTTCCTCCAATCCAATAAGATTGATTCTATACTAACCAGATCAGTTTACAGAAAGTTTTTTTTTCTTATCCCACAAAATTTTATATTAGAAACCCAGGGACAAATACTTTAAATGGTCTGCTCCTGATTCCAGTTTCTGATGTGTATTAAAAAGGTATAAAAAGCACATGAAACCCATTTATTATTTATCCTCCTGAAATTGCATTTTGAGGGAGTTAGAGAAGTTCTCAGTGCCAATATTTCCTCTACTCAGTATTACTCAAGCAGGAAATAATGGGAAACAATTTATTAAAATATGAACATCTCAAATAACTGAATCAAAGGGTTAAGTTTCTTATTTGGGAAATTTGTCCAACTACCACAAGTGGATGTGGGAGGAAAGTACCAATATCAGAGATTCATAATGTCTCCTTATGCAAACATTCTTCTAAACCAGAATTTCTCTTTAAAGGCAATTTGGGTCTTCTAAAATCAACTTGTTTAAAAGCCAGAAGATTAAACATTGATCAAATTATGCAATTTGTCGGTTGTTTCCAAGAGGTTGATCATACGCAAAAGAGAACTATGCCCTATTAGTGATAAAAATTCATTTCTGAATTCTGTGTAAGTTTTTTGGCCAATCACTTCCTTTACAGTATACATCTAATTTCTGAAGTCTATATCACATTTTATAGTACTGTTGTGTCGGGGCGCACCGCTGGGGTCCCCGACAGTGCCGGGAAGCGAAGTTCCCTTCTACCTCCGAAGCCGGCGAGGAATGGATGAGCACTCAGGGATCCGATGAGGTTTTTAAAAAGACTTTACTTATCACAGGTTCAGGCATACAAATCAGCAAAAAGGAAAAACCCGATGCTTAGGATTCCAGGCTAGAACCCCAGCCACGTGTAGGCCAAGATGGCAACCACCACGTGTGAAACTTCCAAGGGGAATAATCGCTCACAAGGCGAAATCCCACTGGGAAGAAGAAACCTGGGAGAGCGGGAACCGGCTAGTTTATACCCCCAGCAACTCAGACCTTCCTCCCATTGTTATGGAAAGCAGGGAGGGTCCAATGCCTTTAGGTAGTCCCTCCCTGCATCTCACCTAGGGCCTTTACTGTGCTAATGTTTTGAGCCGGAATGCCTTTGAAATGTAGAGAAGGGGGTTTCTGAGATGGCATGTCACTGTACCAAAGATCAACACCAATGCCAGTTAAATATTTCTCCAAGCCTTCACAAGTCTCCTCTACTTCATTGTAGTTTTATATTTTATCAGGGGAGCCATGCTTGTTTGTTTGGAAGCAAACAGCATTTCTCTCTGGTCTAATTACTTAGGTGTCCTTACGTGGCCAGGCTAATATGCTGGTAAGATCTAGCTAGTCCCACGATGATTGTGATAGCATGGGAGAATATTTATACCAGCTAGTACAGCATACATGGTCAGATAAACTGCCACATTTAGACTACCCCCTTATCTACGGAGTGATCTGCGGGAGGCAATCCAGAGCAGATGCAGCGGCCCTTAGGAGTCCTGCAACAACTCCCCTGATTAGTTTACTAATAAAAAATTGAAAAGGTAAGAAATATTTAGTAATGTACAGAAAATTAAGATAAGAAAAAACAATTCCAATTGCAAAATGATAATACATGTTACTTTAGGATCCTAACTTGTTTTTGGACCCAAAGCAAAGTTCAAGATAAAGTGTTTTTAGCTGTCTGATTATAACGGACTATAGTTTGCATTGTCCATAATTTGTGAGAGTCAATTTGCTATATTTTATGTAAAGTCGGGTGTCTGGAACAAAGTCTGTGGGGCTACTTCTGGAACAGCAATAGCGGTTATCATATGAGTATGAGTCTTTGGAGAGCAGCGATCAGGAACTCGTTGAATTGTCAGGAACACTGGATTGGGTCTCAGGAACACTGGAACAAGTATCTCCGAATTCTGGAACAGGAGTCTTGAGTGCTGGAACAGGTGTCGGGAACATCGGTGTGGTATCTTGAACTCTGGAACAGGAGTCTTGAGCGCTGGAGCAGGTGTCCGGAACATCGGTGTGATATCTTGAACTCTGGAACAGGAGTCTTGAGCGCTGGAGCAGGTGTCTGGAACATCGGTGTGGGCGTCTTGCAGGGCTTCTTCAGCAAGGGAACATTGGCACCGTAACTGTACCTGTAGCTTAGGCGAGACAAAAACACTTTTCGAGGTTAATCACAAGTAGAGATTTTAAGGCTTTGTAGGGATCCAAGTCTGGGATGGAGAGAAGAATATAAAGAAGCTCCAACATGGGTGGAGCAGGGAAATAAGTATGAGAATTGATGATTTTAAAATTGATAAATCTAGTGGATCAGCAGTGGAGTTGATGAATGTAATAGAGGTTTGTAGTGGTCAGAAACTGAGAAGGTAGTAGTTGAGACATAACATAGACACAACATTAATCACAAACATAATGGTGGCCACCACATGCACACACACGCACACATACATTTGATCGATCAATATCTTACAGCTGTATATGTGACCCATTTAGGGTGATAAATGGTAACAGTCAAGCGCTTCATAAATATAAAGCCGGCAAATGATGGTGAGAAAGTGTCCTTTTCCTGTGAACAGAGCATTGGGAAAAATTAGTTTTGCAAATTATTAAATTTTTAGCGAGCACTGTTTTAGGAGTCTCGGAGTATTGAGCACTGTAGCGCAGGTTTACTGGATTCGAATATCTCATCCTGTGAACAGAATCATTAGAAAAACAATTTTTTTATTGATTTAGCAAACATTTTTTGTAATGAGCACTGTGATCAGAGTCCACCCATTTTTCCACCCTTTTTTTTTTTTTTGTAAGAAAGAAAATATTTAGGCTGTAAGGCAAGATATTAGACATGAACCATGATCACAGACTCCAAAAACAAGATCATTATTAAAAGGAACCAATCCAGGAAGTTTAAACAGCAACTTGCAATTTAAAATTTAAGACTTTATATTGAAAGAATTAATTGTTTTCTGATTCTTGGAGAATTCTAGTCTTAACAAGTCGCAGAGGGACCCAGAGTTTCTTGGCAGGGTTATCGTCTGTAGAAATGAAAGCATAGCCTCTTCCCCGAATGAGGAGGTGACCTGCAATCCATTTATCATCAATTTTCACCCAGATAGGTGAATTGACTGTTTTTTGAGTTTGCATATCTTCTTGAAAGTGACGTTCAGCCGCGGTATAGGGATCTCCCTTGAGGTATATTTAAGAAGTTTAAGGTAAATAATGTTAAAGATAAAGAATCCATTGGAGGCATGCTTGTTTTTCGTTGCTTTTAATAGCTGAGTTTTAAGTGTTCTGTGGGCACGTTCAACTATTCCTTGTCCTTGTGGATTATATGGAATTCCTGTAATATGTTTGATCTGCCATTCCCGCAAAAGGATTTGAAGGTTTTGCTGGTGTAAGCAGGACCATTATCTGTTTTTATGGTATGGGGAATACCCATGACGGAGAAGCACTGGAGTAAAAATGAACAAAACAGATTTAGCTCTTTCAGACGCCATAGGAGCAGCCCATATGAACCGGGAATATGTATCGATGACCACATGAAGGAAAGGTTTGTTGGGAAATAAGTTAGTATGAGTTATATCCATCTGCCACAATTGGTTTGTCTGTAAACCTCGAGGATTTGCTCCTGCTACATGAGATGTACAATGTAAAGGGAGCACAGACAGGACAGTTGCGGACAATTTGTCTAGCTTGTCTCCATGGGATGCCATGGTGTACATGAAGGCGGCGGGCATTTGTATGTAGAGTCTGGTGCTCTTCCTCAGCTGATTTAAATACTGGTGCTGCCAAGAGATCTGCTGCTTCGCTTTCCTCGAACCATTGGCCCGGGAGTCGGCTGTGAGAACGGATGTGGGAGATGTATATAGGGAATGTTCTATTTCGGAGGAGATCTTGTAGTTTATGGAGCAGCTCCTGAATTATAGGATTATGGGCATTTAAAGAAGCAGTGACAATTCCAGGAAATAAACCAACTACATATGCAGAATCACTCACCACATTACATGGGCCAGATACATGGGATAGTAAATGTATCAGGGTGGCGAGTTCCACTTGTTGGGCAGATTTATAATTTGTATGCACAGTAGTGGTCAACGAAGGACCTGTAATTCCACCCCTTCCTGATGAGGAGCCATCAATATAATACACTGGAGCATCAGGAATGGAGAGGAGCGGACAATGGTGGAAATTATAAAAGGTGTCCTTTTCAGAAATTCCCGGGTTTTTCCAGCTGGGTAATGATAAGATATTTCTCCTGAAAAATCTGCTAAAGCTCTCTGAAGGATTTCACTGAGTGGTAAAACAGCTTCAATTTCTTTTTAGGGTCAGGTAGTACAATTACATGGGGATCATGTCCAAGTAATACTTGGGTTCTTGATCTTCCCTTAATTATAAGGTTAGCTATCATCTCAAGGTAAGGTGTAGCAGCACGATTCTGCTTGTTATGTAAGTAAACCCATTCTAACGGTCCAGATAATTGGGCTATAGCAGCAGTTGGAGACTCGGGAGTGTTGAAGACCAAGAACCATACCTTTTCTCCGGGATTAAATCTGGAGAGGTAAGATTTTTGGAAGCCGATTCATGAAAAAATCTAATTCCTTCTGAGCTTTAGGAGTTAGCTGCCTTGGGGCTATTTAGAGCAGGATCACCTTCAAGGGTGTGGAACAGGTTACTGAGTTCACAGTTAGGAATACCAAGGGAGGGCGCACCCAGTTGATATCCCCCAGCAGTTTTTGAAAATCATTCAGGGTTTTGAGCCTTTTCTGACTAATGGAGATCTTTTGAGGACGCACTGTAGTGCGGTCAAGAGCATAGCCCAAATATTCATATGGAGGCTGCATCTGGATTTTCTCCGGAGCTACTTGTAAGCCAGCCTCTGGTAAAACTGTCATTACATCATTATATAAATTCTGGAGATCTCTGGAATTATCACAAGCTAGCAGGATATCATCCATGTAGTGGATGATGTATGCACCAGGAAATTTAGCACGAATGGGTCGCAAAACCTCATCAACAAAGTGTTGACACATCGTAGGTGAATTAGTCATTCCTTGGGGCAATACTGTCCACTGAAACCTACGTAAAGGACCTTTATGATTAATGGAAGGGACTGAAAATGCAAACCTTTTCCGATCATCTGGGTGGATAGGTATGCTGTAAAAAGCAGTCTTTTAAATCTATGATAATTAGCGGCCAATCCTTAGGAATAGCTGCTGGAGAGGGGAGCCCAGGTTGTAGGGCTCCCATGGGGACCATAGTAGAATTTACATTCCTTAAGTCAATCAGCAAACGCCATTTGCCTGATTTTTTTCTGTATTACAAAAACAGGAGAATTCCATTCTGAAAACGCTTCCCTCAATATGTCCTAATTTCAGCTGTTCTTCCACTAGATTTGTTAGCGCCTCTAACTTTTTGGTATTGAGGGGCCACTGTGGTGTCCATATAGGTTTGTCAGACTTCCACTGAATGCGGATAGGTAGTGGGCGCTTAACCACAGCGGCCCCAATTAAAAAAGGGTTACTCCGGTAGTTAGGCTTATTATGGAGAGCTGGAATTGGTGCTCGACGGGAATTGGACGAGGTATGTGGATTACTGCCCCCCCACTGCTCCAGCATGTCTCGACCCCATAAAGTTAAAGGCATAGGGGCTATATAAGGCTGGACCATGGCTACATTCCCTTCAGGGCCAATACACGGCAGCCACCTGGCACTCTGTCGGAGAAGAGAGGAGGAGATATTGCCTACCCCGCTCAGGCTATGGGACACTTTCTTTAGGGCCCAGTTAGAGGGCCAATACTTGGTGGAGATTATGGATATGTCTGCCCCTGTATCCAACATGCCTTTGAATTTCCTTTTTATAAATTTCGATGGGTATAACCGGCCGCTTGGCCTGAGAAATTCTGGCAGTGTACCCTAACTAGATAGTTAGCAGGTGGCTGGTGGGCTTGGTTCTGTGTGGCTGCATAACCAACAATGAAGTTGGCAGAATGGTTGGTACTGTTTAAGCCACCAGCTGTAGGGTGTTCGGACTGACTACACGGATCCTCAAAAAAATAATAATAGTTTAGCAAGTGGTTCCCCTTTTTAAAAGTCCATTTAGTTGGCACAGATATTGACAGTATTATCTCTCCATGAGATTCAGGATCCAGAAGTCCGAAATGCACCATAATTCCCTTAAATTTCAGCCAATCGCTCCCCTGAATTAAACCCATACTACCTGGGGAGCAGGTCCTTTTTATCCCTGTTTTTAGCATGTAGGGGTCTTGACTTGGGTATATTGTGACAGTCTTGGGGCAGAGAATGCTCGAGACTGCCACTGCCTGATGGGGTAGGCCAGAGAGCATTTATTGACTGTAATTCTGTGGATTCTGATTCGGAGGATATTGGGCAGGTGGAATGAAGGAGAGTGCCCCTGGATTCAGCTGGGCCTGGGGCTGGCCCCCACCCAAGTTTCCCGCATTAGGGGAGGCATAGATGTTATTTGAGCCTGCGGAGCTTGTGGAACCTGGGAGGGGGCCCATGTAACATTTCCTATAAAGGGATTATTAGAATGTTGCCCCTGTATTGATAATTGTAGAAGATGGGCAATCTCTACGGGTGTGTCCCCTTCTTTCCGCAGATAAAGCAGGTTATCTGTCCAGATGGAAGCCTGAGGCTGACTCGCCTCCAAGACCGACAGTCCTGGCCCAATGTTTTCCTTTTCTGCACCTTGGGCATGGTCCAGGTGGGGCCCCTTCAAGGGGTGGAGCTGCGATTATTAGAATAGTTTCTCCGATTATTGTTTATCCTTTGAAATTTATTGCTTCCCCCCCTAGAGCTGTCTGACTTGTTTCTCCCCTAGAGCTGTCTGACTTGTTTCTCTCCCTAGAGCTGTCTGACATTTCTCATCCCTCTCCTGATCCTCCCGCTGTATGGGATAAGCCTCTATATCATCCTGTGTTTTATGGGAGGTTAAACCGACATTTCTACAGGCCTTTAGATACCCCATGAGGTCAGCCTTTTCCCCTAATACCATATAGTAATGCTCGACATTTTTGATTAGCATTCTCATATGCTAAGTTTAGTTTTAGGATTTCTTGGAGTGGTTGGGTCTTGAACCTGTCTTTGGATTGTTTCACATAATCTCCCAACAAAATCAAAGTATGGTTCATCACGACCCTGGTAAATTTTTGTATAGCTACCTAGAAATTCTGGGTCGGAACCTACTCTTTCCCACGCCTTTAATGCTGTCTCCCGAACGAATTTTAAAATAGGTTCAGGTAATGTCGCTTGTTTTGCTTTTGTTTTTCCATTCACCTTCACCTTTTAGCATGGCAAAAGTTATAGTATGGCCTGATTCCTTTTCTCTTAAAGTGTCAATATTCTGGTTAACTCCATCTGCATACCACATATGCCATTGCATGTACTGTGATTTGTTTAGACAAGTATCGCCTACCGTTTCAAAGTCTCCCAATACCCACTGACTACTTTCGCCTCCAATCAGCTAAATATTTTAAAGTATAAGGACTTGATATTCCAAACCTGTCGCAAGCCTTCCTAAATGGGGGTTATTGCCTCAATTTTAAGTCTTCATGAATCGGTTTTACTTTATCTTTAGATTGGTCATGAGAAAGATTGCTGGGCTTTGCTCTTTGACTCGAGCTAATCTGTTTCTCCCTTCTTCCTCATCAGAGCTTGTAGTATCTGGCAGAGGAACATCTACCCCATTGAGGGTATTAACTCTGGGGAGATTTTCAGCTTGGGAATTTGCCTCCTCTGGGTTTTCCTGTTCCTCCTCTAAGTTATCAGCCACATTAGAATTCTTTTAAAATTTTTTTTGCTGGGAATGTATGCACCTTTTTCCCAAGTTACAGTTTTAGAGGCGTGTTTGGAACTAGCTTTTAGTTGGTTCCACGCCTCAGTATTGGGTATGCGCTAGGTCCTGATTGATAAGTTATGAAATCAGAAATCTCCCTGCGTAACACATCCATTTCTTGGTTTAAGTTTTCAAGTTTCCTATATGTTTCTTCCTTTTGTTCTTTCAATCTTATGTGTAACTTCCAAACCTCCTCTTTTCTGTCCATCTATTCTATCTCTCTGTCTGTCAAATTTCTTCCTCTAAGATAATGCTGATTTTATCGATATCCTTCTTCTGCTCTTCAAACTTTACTTCAAATTTTAAATCCTGTTTAATAATTTTACTTTCCTGTTCTTCTAATTTTTCCTTGAATTTTAAATCCTGTTCTTCTAATTTTTCCTTGAATTTTAAATCCTGTTCTTCTAATTTTTCCCGGAATTTTAAATCCTGTTCCTCTGAATTTTTCCCTCAAATTTTTAAAATCTGGTTACTAATTTTACTTTCCTGTTCTTCTAATTTCTTTTCAAATTTTAAACTCTGTTTAATAATTCTGTCCTCAAGCTTTAAGACCAGGTCTACCTGTAGCTTTATGATCCTCACACCTTATTTCTTCAATCGCTGAGGTAAATCTGGTCCCCCAAGATTGCATTCAATTTATTACTTTTCCTCCCTCTCTCTATTAAACATTGTCCTTACACCAAGGGTACAGTTTAAAAAAATCGCAAAGGACCCAGATGATTTGTGAAAAGATAGAGTAGTTCTCAGAAAGGAACTTTTTATAGACTGGGCTATGTATGGTTCCGAGCCAATAAAAGATACAATGTATCTATACTCATGAGATATCCATCATTTTACTCACGGTTCGGAGGCAGATGATCTCTGTCCGATGATAATTAGACCGAGACGATGCTCGTGGTTCCGCGACACAAGGGACGCCAAATGTCGGGGCGCACCGCCGAGGTCCCCGACAGTGCCGGGAAGCGAAGTTCCCCTTCTACCTCGGCCGGCGAGGAATGGATGAGCACTCAGGGATCCGATGAGGTTTTAAAAAGACTTTACTTATCACAGGTTCAGGCATACAAATCAGCAAAAAGGAAAAAAAACCCCGATGCTTAGGATTCCAGGCTGGAACCCCAGCCACGTGTAGGCCAAGATGGCAACCACCACGTGTGGAAACTTCAAGGGGAATAATCGCCACAAGGCGAAATCCCACTGGGAAGAAGAAACCTGGGAGAGCGGGAACCGGCTAGTTTATACCCCCAGCAACTCAGACCTTCCTCCCATTGTTATGGGAAAGCAGGGTAGGGTCCAATGCCTTTAGGTAGTCCCTCCCCTGCATCTCACCTAGGGGCCTTTACTGTGCTAATGTTTTGTGCCGGAATGCCTTTGAAATGTAGAGAAGGGTTTCTGAGATGGCATGTCACTGTACCAAAAGATCAACACCAATGCCAGTTAAATATTTCTCAAAGCCTTCACAAGTCTCCTCTACTTCATTGCTTAGTTTTATATTTTATCAAGGGAGCCATGCTTGTTTGTTTGGAAGCAAACAGCATTTCTCTCTGGTCTAATTACTTAGGTGTCCTTACGGGGCCAGGCTAATATGCTGGTGAAGATCTAGCTGGTCCCACGATGATTGTGATAGCATGGGGAGAATATTTATACCAGCTAGTACAGCATACATGGTCAGATAAACTGCCACATTTAGACTCTACCCCTTATCTGAGGAGTGATCTACTGGAGTCAATCCAGAGCAGATGCAGCGGTCCTTAGGAGTCCCTGCAAC
>JAJIBD010006954.1:0-65257 GCA_021461705.1 Cryptotis parvus | reverse complement strand
CCTTAGTGTTTATAGCCATAAACAAACAGATAAGGTTCAAATACAATATCTTCTTTTTTTATTTTCTGTTTAGATGATCTGTGCATTAATTGTAGTGAATATAAACAACAGTCTCCTACTATTGTATTGTTTATCTTTCTTCATATCTGTTAATGTTGAATGTGTGTGTGTGCCGCACACTATATATTGGGTGTATATGAATCACAGTTGTATGTCATTGACAAATTCAACCTATTTTCATTATATATAAATCTTCCCTCTCTTATTGCCATTTTTGGCTTAGAGTCTATTTTGTGTGATATAAATGCAACCATCTTCTAGTTTCCACTTGCATAAAATATGTATTTTGTCTCTTCTTTTCAGTCTGTGTATCCATGAAATTGTAGTGAGTCTCTCATCCAGCATGGCACCGAGTCTTGCTTTGTTTTACAATACGTCAATTATTATATGCCTTTTAACATATATCTGTGTCTTTATATCTAGACTAATTATTGAGATGCAAGGTCCCTTGCCATCTTTTTCTGGCTGTTTTGTAGTTCTCTGGTTCCTGCCTTCCTTTCTTGAAGTCTGCCTTTGTGAACATACAGTTTCCTGTGGTGGTGTACTATGATACCCTTCCTTAACATACTGGGGCTCTCCTATGGGTGTTTGCTTTGTGGGTGCTATGAACTTACAGAAAAGATTATAGATTTTGTTATGCTGATAAGCTCGACTTTGACTCCATGGAAACTCTCCCCCTTACTTTCCAGCTTTATGTCTATGCTACAACTCACCTCTTTTTGTACTGTGTACTTGTTAATAAATTACGCAAGCTATAGCATTATTTTAAATATATTTTCTTTAACCTTATACTGATAAGTAAATAACCTTATACTAATAAGTATTGCCGTATAAGGATATTTGGATATTGACTTTATATTTTTGCCTTTACAAATATGTCATACACTTTCATGCTTCATGTTATTAATTAGTATACTTTTGAATTGAATTGGAAAAAAAATTCAACCTTCACTTATTCCCCTTTCTGTTGCTGATCTTGCTGCAATGGATGGAGTTATTGCCCAACTGGTCGGAATGCTCGTTCATGTGATGGTGTCAGGGACAGTCAGGGAGGGCAGCACACGTGACAATGTTGGGTACCGCTGGGGGTACAGATGGAGGGTATAGCTTTTCTTTTCTTTTCCTTTTCTTTTTTCTTTCTTTTTTTTTCTTTGCTTTTTAGGTCACACCTAGCAATGCTCAGGGGCTACTCCTGGCTCTGCACTCAGGAATTACTCCTGGCAGGCTTGGGGGACCACAAGGGATGTCAGAGACCAAACCCAGGATGGCTGCATGTAAGGCAAATGCCCTACCCACTGTGGTACTAGCACCCAGGTACCCAGCACCTGGGTCTGGCTTTTCTTATAAGCCAGGGGCATGGGAACAGTGGGGATGAACGAATTTTCTGTTTTTGTATGTCTGACAAAATCTTTCTTCTTGTCTGAAAGATGATTCTGCTGGGTTATGTACTTTCTGTACTTTGGAAATGACCGGCTTGCTCAGATCTTGAGCAATTACATTTAAGAACTGCATAAAATTTAAACTACCTAAAATCAAATATGAAATTGTATTTATTTGCATTTAGAGATTAGAATTCTAGAACAGACTTTTCCCTCCTGATTAGAGATCCTATGCCTTAAATCGATCACTAATCAATCTACTAATGCATCAATATATGAAAATTATGTGGCCGCCCACCTACAAGATGGTTGGACTTCTTCGTCAAGACCCTGAACAAACAGTTTAGGCTCTTCATATTCCTGAAGCAACCAGATGCCATTGGGCTACACTGGCACATGATAGGGTCAAATGGAAATGTTACTGGCGCCTGCTCGAGCAAATCGATGAGTAACAGGATGTCAAGTGATCAAGTGATACTTTAACAGTGTGATTTAGAGTCAGATTCATGTTTCCCAATGGATTTTGAAACAGAACAATTACTCTAGTGTCACAATAGCTTCCCATGAGACATTGGTGTCCAACATTTTGTTCCTACCCATACTGTTTTTACCTCCTCAATTTTAGGCATGTTCTTACTACCTCTGTAGGTTTTATATATATATATATATATATATATATATAATATATAGGATATATATTATATACACTCTATATATTATATAATATACACTATATGTCTGTATCACTGTATCACTGTCTTCCCATTGTTCATCGATTTGCTCGAGTGGGCACTAGTAACATCTCCATTAGTCCTGTCACAAGCAATTGTAACCCAAGGGCATTTACTTCCTCCAGAGACACGAGGAGCCTGAAACCATTCTTCAGGTTATGGAACTGAGGTCCATAATTGTTATTAGTTTTTGGCATAACAAGTAAATAAAACACGGGTAGCTTGCCAGGCTTTACCGTGTAGGTGGTATAGTCTCAGTAGAAGGCTCTCAACCCGAGCATTTACTGATGAAACTTAAAGGGGGAAGTATATATAGTATATATTTAGTATATATTTATATATGTGTATACATATTTGGAGTCTCTGGATATACATATTTATATTTGTATATTTATATTTATATATAGTATACATATTTATATATGTATATTATATGTATATATACTATATATGTATATACTATATATTTATATTTAATATATACTATATTTGCATAGAATATATAAATATATAATATATACCATATTAGTATATATATATATATATATATTTTTTTTTTGCTTTTTGGGTCACACCCAGAGACGCTCAGGGGTTACTCCTGGCTCTGCACTCAGGAATTACTCCTGGCGGTACTCAGGGGACCATATGGGATGCCAGGGATCGAACCCGGCCGGCATGGGCCAGCCGCGCTGCAAAGGCAAACGCCCTACCCGATGGGCTATCGCTCCGGCCCCCATATTAGTATATATTATCTATAAATATATTACCTATAGAGATACTATACATAATAATGCATTATATATTATAATATATACTATTTATAAATAGACTATATTACATATAATATATAATATATGATATATGATATATAAAATATAATACAATATTATATATACATCCTTAAGATTCCTTAAGATTCCATCTATATAACTAAAAAAGTTCATAATAAAGATTATTATACAGAAACTCTTAAAACACAGTGTACAGTCTTAGAACATATGATTCCTATATCTTGGTGGAGAGAATAGGATGAGACCCAAGAACTATTTTTCCTATGAGAAGAGATCATGTGATATCTAATCAAGTCCTGAGGGTACCGGTCTGCAGTCCTGAAACATTCGTTACATGGAGACAGATGTGAAAGAGAACAGAAGTTGGGCTGTTCTGCAGCCAGTTATAGCTGAAGCCATAAGGAAAGTTCTCAAAATTATTATTATTATTATTTTTGCTTTTTGGGTCACACCCGGAGATGCTCAGGGGTCACCCCTAGCTCTGCACTCAGGAATTACTACTGGCGGTGCTTGGGGAACCATATGGGGTGCCGGGATTGAACCCGGGCCAGCACAGGCCGGCTGTGTGCAAGGCAAATGCCCTACCCACTGGGCTATTGCTCCAGCCCCAGTTCTCAAAATTATTGTATTTTTGTTTTCTCCCTAGCTACTACTACTTATTACTTCCTGTGAGGTAAAAGAGTTACTTACCTTTGTGGAATATAAAACATGTGTTGAGGAGGTGGTTTATAGAGGACTCCTTCATACACAGGCCAAAGTCCACTCAGAATTCGAAAGAGAGAGCTTTTCCCACAGCCGTTGGGGCCGGTGATCAAAAGGTGCATCCCTTCTTGTACCTGTGCATGGTAAGAAATAGCTCATAAACCACAATGTGATTTCTTGGGAAAGCATTTTATTTTTTTATTATTTTAAATTTTTTAATTTTTATTTATTTATTTTGCTTTTTTGGGTTACACCCGGCAATGCTCAGGGGTTTCTCCTGGCTCTGCACTCAGGAATTAGTCCTGGCAGTGCTCGGGAGACCATATGGGATGCCGGGAATCGAACCCTGGCCGGGCATGGGCCAGCCACGTGCAAGGCAAATCCCCTACCCACTGGGCTATTGCTCCGGCCCCATATTTTTTATTATTTTTTAATTTGAAATTTTGTTTTTTAGTTTTTGGACCACTCCCTGGCAATACTCCTGGCTATGCACTCAGGAATCACTCTTGGCAGTGCTCAGGGGACCACATGGGATGCTGGGATTGAGCCTGGGTCAGCCTGGTGAAAAGCAATGCCTTACACACTTTACTATCTTCTCTCCAGCTCAAGAGAAGAACATTTAAATGTTTGTTTTTTTAATTTAATTTAATTTAATTTTTAAATTTTTTTTATTATACCACCGTGAAACATACAATTACAAAGGTGTTCATAATTGGTTCTTGGTAATACAGTATACCAGAACCCATCCCTCCACCAGTGCCCTATTTCCACCACCAATGTACCCCCCACCCTCCCGCCCACCCCCCCCCATGCTGCCTTAATAGCAGGTACCCCAGTTTCCTCTCTTTCTCTCTCTGTCTCTCTCTCTCTCTGTCTCTGCATCTCTCTCCTTCTTATTTAGAGCATTTAAATGTTATGATGTATAAGTTAAAAGTTTTCAAAGGTGGGCCGGAGCGCTAGCACAGAGGGTAGACCATTTGCCTTGCACGTGGCAGACCCGGGTTAGATCCCTGGCATCCCATATGGTCCCCTGAGTACCGCCAGGAGTAATTCCTGAGCAAAGAGCCAGGAATAACACCTGAGTGTTGCCAGGTGTGACCCAAAAAAAGCAAAAAAAAAGTTTTCAAGGGGGCCGGAGCGACAGCACAGTGGGTAGGGCATTTGCCTTGCACATGGCCAATCTGGGTTCGATCCCCGGCACCCCATATGGTCCCCTGAGCACCGCTAGGAGTAATTCCTGAGTGCAGAGCCTGGAGTAACCCTTGAGCATTGCTGGGTGTGACCTATAAAGCAAAAAAAAAAGTTTTCAAAAGCAGGGTCAGAGCAATAGCACAGCATTTGCCTTGCACGCGGCTGACACAGGTTTGATCCCCAGCATCCCATATGGTCCCCCAAGCATTGCCAGGAGTGATGCCTGAGTTCAGAGCCAGGAGTAAGCCCTGAGCATTGCTGGATGTGACCCCATAAAGCAAAAAAAAAAAAGTTTTCAAAAGCATAATTGTTGGAGGACATGTTTAGCTAATCTGGGAGTTTTGTTGTTTTGCTCACTCCCAGCTTAATCTTATTTAAGCCAAGGTTCATTCTAATGAGATCTCTCTTCTATGTAAACACTTCTAGAGGGTGTGGCAGTTACAGAAGTCACCTTGATTGAATAACTTCTGACTTATACATCTACTAAGACTTCTATGTTTTCTAGAGTGGGCACAGCTCCTCTTTATACCCACTGCACCCAACGTGGGACAGTTAGAATTTACTACCACCCTGGCTACCCTCCTACCACCTGGTAGGAGACTACCACCCTGGCTATGCTGAGACTAAAGGAAGACTATAGGAAGGATCATACTAGTTTGCTCTAAGCAGGCGAGTATGACCCTTTCAGTACATGAGAACAAGATACTCAGAATCACACTGGTGCAGATAATAATAAGGACCTTGTGGGTACCATCTAGATTACATGAAGCTCATGAAGTTAAGATGTATTACTTTATATCAGCCCCCCTCTCTCCAGTGTTTTACATAAGAGATAATCTCGACAGAGAGAGAAAGAGAGGAAACTGAGGTACCTGCTATTAAGGCAGCATGGGGGTGGGCAGGAGGGGGTGGGGTACATTGGTGGTGGAAATGGGCACTGGTGGAGGGATGGGTGCTGGTACACTGTATTACCAAGAACCAATTATGATCACCTTTGTAATTGTATGTTTCACTGTGGTATAATAAAAAAAAAAAAAAAAAAAAAAAGAGATAATCTCGGGATTAGTCCTTGGTGTAACCTTTGTTTATACCTGCAATAGGGTGTGGCACTACACTCTGTTTAGGGTTATTTGTTGGCATGACAACCTCCCGATTGGATTACTTTGGTGTATATAAGGGGCTGACTTGAGGCCCCTTCACCTTTTACCTTTTGCCTTTTGGTTCCTCAGCCTTCAGCTTTTGGCTCCTGCGGCTTTTGGCTTTTGGCTTTGGCCTTTTGCTCTTTGGCCTTTTGCTCCTTCTGGGTAGGACTCAGCTCGGGTGACATCCTTTCTCTTTGGTGGGAGACTTAGGCTCTTTTGTATGGTCTAAGTTCGGACCAGAGCTAGAGTTTGTTCATTATATTGGATAGCTGTGGAAGAGCTTTTGTACTATTAAAAGCCATTTTTGGGAACTGCACCGTACTGTGAGTTTTCATCTTTCTCCCGGGCGTCCTCGGAGGTAGAAGACAACCTCTGTCCTGACACTGTCGGGGACCCCTGTGACATTCCCGACACATAATAATCTAGGATGGGCAGTGGATCAAGTCAAAACTCAATAAACTTTAGAACATCAAATCTGGTTTCTGGATGTTTCTATTCTAGTTTAGAGCTAGAAACATTATGTAATAGTCCAATTCCAAAGTAAGAGGCTCTTCTTTTTTTTTCTGGGGGCACACCCAGTGGTGCTCAGGACTTACTCCTGGCTCTGTACTCAGGGATCACTCCTGGTGGGCTCAGGGGGACCATATGGGTGACAGGGATCAAACTTGGTCTGCTATGTGCAAGATAAATACCCTCCTCACTGTACTGTCACTCAAGTCCCAGAAGAGGACCTTTTGTTTTTTAATTTAATTTTTATTTATTTATTTTTTTGCTTTTTTGGTCACACCCAGCAATGCTCAGGGGGTTTCTCCTGGCTCTGCACTCAGGAATTACTCCTGGCGGTGCTCGGGGACCATATGGGATGCTGGGGATCAAACCCAGGCTGTCACAGGCGGCCGCCGCGCAAGGCAAACACCCTACCCGCTGGGCTATTGCTCCGGCCACTGTGCTATTGCTCCGGCCCCATGAAGAGGACCTTTATGGAAAGAGCATTTGCTTTCCAAACTTTTAATTGACATTTGGTAACTAGAGGAAGAAACACAGTCTGTGTGAAATAAAGAGCTGTGTTTAAAATCTATTCAATTTTATTTATATTAATATTTGATTGACACTTAGATTGACACTTTACTGAATTTGAATACAGTTTGGTGTTTTCTCAGAGACATAAGCTACAAAACAAAAGTTATCTAAAGAGCCATCTGGGTCATTTAATTTTATATTTCAGCAGTCTGGGATGTCACAGAAATCATAAAGGTTAATCACAGGAATAAATTGATTCTAATTAAACTGTAATTACAGATGTGTAAAATTTTGTTTACAAAAGAAAGCTAGGAAAACAAGGAGATACAATTACTAATCAGCGTCTAGAGATTAATTTTAAAAACATAAAAGTACATATAATGAATAACACAAAAGCCATTTATGGGACCTAATGATTTTCTCTTTAGAACCCTCTATCCTATCTGTGATCAAATTTAATTAATTGATTTGGTAATTTACATTCCCCTGTGTGACATGAGCTGAGATCTTTCTGCTGAAAGAAGGTGGAAAGAAGCTGAGATGGAGGAGGAGGAAGAAGGGAAGATAAAAGACTCTCTGGGGGCTGGAGCGATAGCACCGTGGTGGGGCATTTGCCTTGCAAACGGCAGACTCTGGTTAGATTCCCGGCATCCCATATGGTCCCTCCCTCTAGCGCCACCAGGAGTAATTCCTGAGTGCAGAGCCAGGAGTAACTCCTGACCATTGCTGGGTGTGACCCAAAAGAAAAAGACTGGCTGGAATGAAGGTTAGAAAAGCAACTGGGGACTGGGAGAGGGAAAGAAAGTCTGGAGTATGTTTTGTACGTAGGAGCTCCAGGTCAATCCCTGGCATTGCACGGTCCCCCAAGCACCACTAAACACAGCCCCTGACCAAGGAGCCAGGAGTATCTCCTGAGCACCACTGAGCGAGCCTGAGAAAAAAGCAAAAAAGACCCAGACATCAATCTTTTAAGTGTATGCAGAGCACAAATGTCTCGCCTATGCTTCGTCTACACAGGAAGGCACTTCTGGGCAAATGCTGCTGGAAAACACAGTTTTCTGGGAACAGGACAAGGTGGCAACAACCCAGAGTTCTGTCTCACAGGCCCTCAGGAGCATGGCTCAGAACACAAAGACACAGGTGGGTGAGAGAGCAGAGAGGGAGGTGGGCAACAGGCAAGGGGGCACTGATGCTGGTCAGGAAAGTTCCTTCTGGGGAGGGAACACTTTGGCTGAGATGGTGAGAAGCCACAATTCTGATCAAAGAGACTTTTCCTTCATGCAAAGCCAGACTCAAACACTAACAGGTTTTTAGCTATACAACCTCTTAATTCCAACTTATTGTATCATTATATTTATTTAAAAATGTTATTGAAATAACAGTGATTTATAATACTATATTGTTTTAGGTGTACATATTATAAATGAGCATATATACCCCTACAACTAATAAACGTACTACATTATAGTTATCACTCAGGACACTAATTCTGTCCACTTAAATTATTATTACTTTTTATTTTTGCTTTTTGGGTCACACCCGGCAATGCTCAGGGGTTTCTCCTGGCTCTGCACTCAGGAATTACTCCTGGCAGTTCTTGGGGGACCATATGGGATGCCTGGGATCAAACCTGGGCGGTACAGGATGGCCACGTGCAAGGCAACGCCCCTACCCGGCTGGACTATCGCTCCAGCCCCAAATTCTATTTGCTATTTACATAAATGCTGTCTATATGCTATTACAAAATAAAGCTCAAAGAAGACTGCAGAAACCCTAGAAAGAACATAACATTTATTATATTCTTTCACCAGAGAAAGGATTAAGGAAGTTCAATTCCGTAGATGCATAATACTCCACAGTGCTTTTTTTAAACAAGTAAATATGATAGCAAAAGGCTATCACAAAATATTTTAGTAGGGTTTTCCCTCTATTAGGAATTCTCAGAAATTTAGCATTGATTCTGAGTTCTGGCATGTGATAGGGTCAAATGAAAATGTTACTGGTGCCTGCTCGAGCAAATGATGAATAACGGAATGTCAAGTGATCAAGTGATGAGTTCTGTGACAGAAGATTTTCCTACAGACATATAATGTTTACAGTATAAGTTTTCTTATGCTTAGTAAGCATTGAGGAGAAATAAAAAAGAATCACCAATTTTATTCATTTTCTTCTCCAAATGATTTTTTAAAATTAGAAAGTCTAAGAAAAGAAATTTGAGAATATTTTCCTCTAGAAATATGCTTAGAATTATATTATATTAATGTGCTTCTCAAGCCTGGCTCGCCAGAGTCCCACCCTATAGAGAAGCCTATTTCAAGCCCCGGTATGCTGAACCAGAGACACAGGTACACGGGGCAGAGCTACTACTGGCTCTTCCCATTGTGTGCGGCTGCAAAGCGGCCGTGTGGTTCATCAGTAAATGAATGAACCTACAGCCTACCTATAACCAAGAGTATCCCAGCAGCATGGCAGAGCCTAGCAAGCTATCCGTGTCATATTCAATATACCAAGAACAGTAACGATGACGGACCTCATTCTCATGACCTGAATGAATGGTTTGAGGCTCTTCGTGTTCTGTAGTGAGCAGATGCCCTAGGGCTACACTAGCATGTGACAGGGACGAATGGAGATGTTACTGGTGCCCATTTGAGTAAATCGATGAACAACAGGAAGACAAGTGATTACAAGTGAATGTGCTTTTTCAGAACTTCCATTTATTTGGCACTTTCATTGGATTATTTAAAAAATTCATTTTATGGAGTGGGGAGAAGGGACTGTCCCTCCACCAGAGGAACCCTGACCCACTGGTGGAGGGAGTCTAACCCACTGGTGGAGGGACCCTGACTCATGGGTGGGGGCACCCTGATCCACTAGTGAAGGGACCCTGACCACTGGCAGAGGTATTGAAGCAGCACCACAGAGTAAAGTGATTTCCTTGCTAGAATAACTAAACTGGCAACACAAATAAAATACAAATTTCAAAAGTAATAAAATTCCTTTTATATAAGAACAAACTGAGTTATTTGTGAATTCGTTAAATTCACTGAAACCACTAACCCAAGCATGACCATTATCAAATACAATCATGTCTTAGTTTGAGCAAAGCTCTCATACTTTCCTTTTTCTTTTTCTTTTTCTTTCTTTCTTTCTTTCTTTCTTTCTTTTTTTTTTTTTTTGGCTTTTTTGGGTCACACCTGGCAATGCTCAGGGGTTTCTCCTGGCTCTGACTCAGGAATCACTCCTGGCAGTGCTCGGGGGACCATATGGGATGCCAGGGATTGAACCCAGGCCGGCAGGGGCTGGCAACGTGCAAGGCAAACGCCCTACTGCTGGGCTATCGCTCCAGCCCCTCTCATACTTTTATTATAGTCATTTAGGTCTATCACAAAAAATTATTTTTTTGATTCCCAAAATATATGCTTAAATTATAGCCTTAGATGTTTTTATATATTGTTTTATGTAATAATTTTATATCTTATTTTTTATAACCAAGACAGAATATTAAAGTGACTCATTCTCAACAGAATTAAAAGCAGATTACAATCTTCTGATAATGCTTTAATAAAAGTATATATATATGATTATAAAAATACGAATTAAAGTTAGAGAATGAATACTAGGTGAAGAAAATGTATTAATAAACTCTACTTTGTTTCTTGGTAGATATATGACAATATAAACTTTTTTAAAAAAAAAGTCATTCCCTGGCTAAAGAAACTGTGGTTCATCTACACTATGGAATACTATGTGGCTGTCAGAAAAGATGACATTATGAAATTTACCTGCAAATGGAGGGACATGGAGACTATCATGCTGAGTGAAATTAGTCAGAAGGAAAAGGACAGATATAGAATGACTGCATTCATTAATACGACATAAATAGATACCAGTGTTTTACTAAATGTGGGAAATGGTAATGGCAGATTAAGACTCACCATTGAATATACACAAAGAGACTTAAGTGATAAACTCTAAATACCTGTAGGGCTAGCCACAATGTGTAAAAATAAGAGGCAGAGAGATGCAGAGACAGAGAGAGAGACAGAGAGAGAAAGAGAGGAAACTGGGGTACCTGCTATTAAGGCAGCATGGGGGTGGGCAGGAGGGGGTGGGGTACATTGGTGGTGGAAATGGGGCACTGGTGGAGGGATGGGTGCTGGTATACTGTATTACCAAGAACCAATTATGATCACCTTTGTAATTGTATGTTTCAGTGTGGTATAATAAAAAATTAAAAAAAAAAGTCATTCCCATGATGAAAGGACCTAAAATTTATTTCCAGTTTATCAGGAAATGTCCTACTGTTCCCCACAATTACTTTGTGCAGGCGTCCACATAATGTGATTTTCCACCTGGAAACAAAGCAGAGTCCCATTTCTCTGTGCCTTCTGCACAGAAGCGGACTCTTCTCACCCTCCCCTCCTCTCAGCCTACCCGTTCCCTGGTACCCAGTGCAGGAACACAGACTGAGTCTGGGAGCCCATGCCCAGTACTTGGCAACACAAGGACTCCCAGAGTCTGTGTTTAGTGATGCACCTAGCAGGAGCAGAAACCCTTGGGCATCAGTTTACCTTGAAGTTCAGGCTGGAGGCCACAACCTCTCCTGTTGGTGTAATAATGGGGACATTTTCACAAATAATCCCATGATCCACATCAATAACTCTTCCTGTAAGTTAAGGAATAATTTAAGTTTTAAAAAGCTATCATAACATTACTAATTAAAAAACAGAAGGCATTGTGCAGATAACACATAAACTCATTCTGAAGATAATTCACTATAGCAAGTCATAGAAACAAATGCCAATATTGTTTTCTCATTTAAGACAAAGTATAATTCAAATTAAAACCTTCTGACATCTCACTGAGGAGTCTTTCCTTGAAGCATTACAATAATGCCAGCATCCTAAGAGTCAAGAGAACTCTGTCTGCAGTGATCTAGTCTTACTATTTACAGCTACTTATTTCCTTAAACAAAACTTCCTGCATTAAAAATAAGTACTGGCAAAAGGAGACAAGTCATAAAGCAATGCAGTTTTACATTCTGAACAAAGCAGAGCCTAAAACCATAGGATGATGTAGAACAAAATGATGTTAATTCTAATTCTGTTTCTTAAAATTTAAAAGCAAACATTTTTTTTCTGCCATATGTGCAATTTACAGAAATAATTCTAGCAACTTTGTTCTAAGCAAAAGTAACACAGTATTTTATTTTCACTATGGTAGTTATTTTTTCCTTGTCAAGACCCTGAAGGAACGATTTGAGGCTCTTCATATTCCTGAATCAACCAGATGCCATTGGGCTACATTGGCACGTGATAGGGTCCAATGGAAATGTTACTGGCGCCTGCTCGAGCAAATCGATGAATAACGGGATTCAAGTGATCAAGTGATCAAGTGATGGTAGTTATTCACTACCCTTCCAACTGCAACACTAACTTTAAGAATAACTGTTTAACTAAACATTACTTCATTGTAAAGGTTCAACACTATCTTTAAAAAAATCTTTGGTACTCCTGAGAAATCAAACACATAAGTAGAGGAAAGTAAACATTTGAGCTTATACCTTTGATAGCTAGAGCATCATTGAAGAGAAGTTCTGTTTTAGTTCCAATCTTGTTCTGGTTTTCAGACTCTTGAGTGACAGTTCTCTTATAAATACCTCTTTTTACCTCATCGAAGACCCAAAACATATTGTACACTCGAGCTGTGTAGCCTGCTAGTTCAGTGATCTAAAACCAACACAAAGAGAAAAAGGAGTTAGTATGTCCAGGATAGGCCTTCACCTTCAATGGCCAGCAGGTCAGGGGATGGGGTGGACAGCAGCCAGATGGGGCAGAGGCTGGGGAGGGGCTTGTCCTCGGCCCACATGCTGTGGCAGTGAGGCTCTCTGCAGGTGTACATCCCAGGAATGACTGAGCAGCTGCTCTGAATGGACTCTTCGGGAATAACTGGGTGAAGTCTGGGTATACAGTGCAAGCCACGCTCGAACCAGGGAGACTCTGAGCTAAGACCCTCAGCTGACAGGCTTCCCTCTGCTGCTCCACCCGATGCTGGCCGACTCACTGGGCACTCTGGCAGGTCAGAGAGCGGATAGCTGGGGTAAGTCCACGGACTGCTATGTGTGTGCAGCTGGAGAATCTTCTCAGGGTGTGTGCGCCCACAAGATTACCTTTCCCTCTGTCTGGGCCCATTTCCCTGCGGACTAGGGATAATTCTTGCAGCACTTTTTAGGAGTGGGGATAGCTGTGTTTTTTACCCAGATCTGTGAATTAATTCATCTGTGCTCACATGTGGCCACGTATTCACATGTTATTTCCCAGAATAAAATGAGCATGGAGAAAGGGAAGCTCTGATTTAAAAGAGCTCTGGAACGCTTAAGTAGGCTAGCTTGCAGTAGAAACCACGGAATTTGGAGGGTGTAGTCAACAGGAGGGCAGGAGGGACCACTGCTAGTGACCAGATTAGCTCAGCCGGACCAGGAGCCTCCCCGCTAGAAAAGTCTTAGCTCTTCTCACCCAGGTCATGCCCCGTGCATTTGGAAGAGGTCAGCTGGGAGCCTGTTTTCTTTGCATTGTGGGATCTGTGCTGTAGAGGGTTGTCAGCACTCTGAGGGTCTGGAGAAGCATGTTTTTGTATCTTTGCTTTCTTTGTTGGCACCTAGGCTCTATCTCTGGTTAAACAGAAGGAAAACGCAAAGGGGCAAACACTGATGGGTCTGGTCAGGCTCCCAGAGCCAAGGATTTCCCCAAACTGTAAAAAATGTTGATTCTTCCCTTTTGTTCTCTCTTTTATGGTGGGTGGACCTTGGATCCTTTGGACAAACAGACACAAAATGTTCATACACCTGACTATGCTCAAGGATCACTCCTGACGATGCTGCTCCGGAGCCACGTGTGGGGCCAGGGACCAACTGGGGCCATTTTATAGATCATGGTCTCTCAGTGACACCACAAACAACACCCTAGGTCTTTTGGCTGCCAGGGACTGAGCTCCAAAATCCTGAGTTAAGTGTAAAACTGTGGACCTTTATATCCTGTACAGGAGAGTGAATATTCTGTTTAAGTCTCGTAATGGTGTAACAATGAATGCCCAAAGACAATGGAAACAAACAAAGAACATGAGAGCTGCAACCCAGTAGGAACAGGCCACCTGAGGGGGCCATAGCTAGGGCAGAGAGGGGGCAATGGCTGTGGGAGAGAGAAGATCACCTGGGAGGAGGAGAGGGCACAGCAACTGTACTGTAAGCCACAGTGCAGACCTTTATATAAGGAGAAGCAGACTGGGAGTATGCGTGCGTGCATGCGTGTGTGCCTGAGTATGCATGCATCTCGTCTGTGCGTGCATGCATGCGTGTGTGTGTGTGTGTGTGTGTGTGTGTGTGTGTGTGTGTGTGTGTGTAGGAGCAGTGGGACTGGTGGAGGCAAGTGGACACTGGTGAAGGGATTGGTGTGAAACAATGTATGCCTAAAACCCAATCATGAATAACTTTGTAGTTTCATGGTGACTAAAACCAAAAACTGGACCTGGGGCCTCGGCAATCTTACAGTGTGATCCTACAATGTGTAAGGCATTTACCTTGCATTTGGCCAACCCTTCATCCCCCATATGATCCCTGAGCACACCAGGGTGATCCCTGAGCACAGAGCCAGGAGTAAGCTGTGAGCCCTGCTGGGTTTGCCCCCAAACAGAACCGAAGCACACAAAACAAAAATAAATCCAAACTGTGCACAGGATGTGCTGATTCACATTGAAGAAGGAACTTCAGAATGAAATAAAAAATGCAGTGTGGGTAGGCTTAAGGGGGTAGTTGGGAAAATGGAGACAATGGTGGAAGGAAGGTGATAGTGGGGGTGGGACTGTTGTTGGAATATTGAATGCCTATAAGAAATCACCATGGTGCTTAAATAAAGTGGGGGAAACAACACACTACCACCAACAATATAAACAAAAATATCAAATTAGTTATAAGAAGGGTCTTATAAATAGTTGTAGAAATTACTGGAACATAGCAGTAGGTATGATAAAAACTGCACACTAAGGTATAAGCATTTCTTTTTTTTCTTTTTTTTTTTTTTTGGGTCACACCTGGCAATGCTCAGGGGTTACTCCTGGCTCTTCACTCAGGAATTACTCCTGGCGGTGCTCAGGGGACCATATGGGATGCTGGGGATTGAACCCGGGCGGCATGGGCCGGCCGCATGCAAGGCAAATGCCCTACCCGCTGGACTATCGCTCCGGCCCTGCATAAGCATTTCTACTCGTGTAAAGGGGAGATATCATAAAAATGAATAAGGTACAATAAATCTGTATTTCTCTCTCTATAAAAAAGAAACCCCAGTTTATTCTTCTGTGCCTACTTTTGTCTGAGGCGAGCCATAGCTCCACCACCAGGATGGGAAAACCATGCAATTAGATTTAATTCTTTTATCTTGTTTGAACAACCCTGGGCCTTGATCCCTTGATCCCTTTGATATATATATATATATAGGATATATATAAATATAAATATATATATATTTTAATGACTTAAGTTGTAGGTTTTATTCTGTAGGTAAGTCTCAGGATCAGCTGGGGATGAGGCCACTTCTATCTTAAATGAAGGTATGATTTTGGCTACGTTAAGGAGAAGTCTCTTTCTCCAGAGAGAGAGGCATGGGGCAGAGCTGCTACTGGCTCTCACTCTGCCCAGCCGCTCATGAGGTGCCCGGGAGGGATGGCAGGTTCTAGGTCTGCCACCCCAGCAGAGCCTCACAACAAAGCCAGGCGACCCTCCACTCTATGAAGACCTCCATTTTCCACATCCGGACTTCCCTCTCGTCAGAACTCCACCCAACAAACCAGCCTATCACAGCCCGGCTCATGGAGATCCACCCTGCTGCAGTCTTTTTTTAATCCGGCCCAGGTATGCTGATCCAGAGACAGACATGGGGCAGAGCTGCTATTGGCTCTCACTGTGCCCAGCCGCTCATGAGGTGTCCGGGAGGGATGGCAGGTTCTAGCCCTGGCCCGCCACCCCAGCAGAGCCTCACAACAAGCCAGACGACCCTCCACTCCATGAAGACCTCCATTTTCCACATCCGTACTTCCCTCTCGTCAGAACTCCACCCAGCAGACCAGCCTATCACAACCTGGGCTGCGCGGTTCATCAATAAATGCTGGATTTTGAGATGACTACAAGAGTATGCTACCCGCACGGCAGAGCCTGGCAAGCTACCCGTGTCGTATTTGATATGCCAGATACCAGTAACAATTATAGACCTCATTCCCATGACCTGATGGTATGGTTTGAGGCTCTTTATGTTCCTGGAGCAAGCAGGTGCCCTTGGGCATTACTTGCATGAGACAGGTCATATAGAGATGTTACTGGTGCCCGCTCGAGCAAATCGATGATGAACAGGAAGACAGTGATACAGTGATAAGGAGAAGTATCTAGCAGAGAAACAGAACCACTAAAGTCAAATCAAAGAAAGTTCTTGTGTTTTTACAAACACAAGCAATTCAATTATTTTTTATTTTATATATTTTTGTTTTTTGGATCATACCCAGAAATGCTCAGGGGTTACTTCTGGTGGTGCTTGGGGTTGAGCAGAAACAATGTGACTCGGAGCTGGAACGACAGTACAGCGGGAAGGGGCGTTGCCTTGCATGCGGCAGACCCGAGTTCGATCCCCGGCATCCCATATGGTCCCTGAGCACTGCCAGGAGTAAATCCTGAGAGAAGAGCCAGAAATAACCCCTGAGCATCGCCGGGTGTGACCCAAAAAGCAAAAAGAAAAAAAGAAAAAGAAAGAAAAAGGAACACTGTGACTCCACCTTGAAGCACTAGACTATGTATTGTGCCTCAGGGTCATGAGTTTTTACAACCTAGTAAGAAAAACCTGCCAGACCCCAAGGACTTCACCATAAAATGCGCAGGTAACACGGGTGATTCAAGTATGTGTATGAAGTCAAGCTTAACCTCATTCTTGTTTTATAACAGATATAGAATAGGACATGCTAACTACTGGCTGCCCAATTTGCTTCTGTGCTTTTGTTTAGATAAGAACAGGCCCTCAGAACGTATAACAGCAAAGGCTTCAGTGCCTCAGTGTTCCAGGTCTTCAAGTCTGTGAACCTTCAGCCCTCAGCGCTGAGTCTCTAATGCTTGGACTCTTACTTTTCTCCTGGCTCCAGGTCACACACCTTGACTTGTGGGTCCTCAGTGCTAGCCTTTTTTTTTCTTTTTGGGTCACACTGGGCAATGCTCAGGAGTCGCTCTTGCTCTGCACTCAGGAACCACTCCTGGCAGTGCTCAGGGGACCATATGGGATGCTGGGGATCAAACCTGGGTTGGGGTTCGATCTACCATGAGCAAGGCAAATGCCCTCCCCGCGGAACTATTGCTCTGGCTCAGTGCTGGCCTTTTCCAAGTCTCTGGCTTAAAAGGTTCTCAGCACTGAGTTAATAAACTTTCCTTTACCTACATCTCAGTTTCTGGAGAGTCTATATTGAGTCATAGCCTAACAGGACCATATGGACTGCCAGGGAATCAAACCCAGGTCGGCCAGGTGCAATGCAAATGCCATACCTGCTGAACTATCACTGTGGCCCCTTATTTTCTTTTACTGTATCACTGTATCACTGTCTTCCCGTTCATCATTGATTTGCTCGAGCGGGCACCAGTAACATCTCCATATGTCCTGTCTCATGCTAGTAGAGCCCAAGGGCACCTGCTTGTTCCAGGAACATAAAGAGCTCAAACCATTCCATCAGGTCATGGGAATGAGGTCTATAATTGTTACTGGTTATTTTACTAAATATGGGAAATGGTAATTAAAACTCACCACTGAATATACACAAAGAGACTTAAGTGATAAACTCTAAATATCTGCAGGGCTAGCCACAATGTGTAAAATAAGAGGGGAGAGAGATGCAGAGACAGAGAGATAGAGAGAGAAAGAGAGGAAACTGGGGTACCTGCTATTAAGGCCTGGGGGACGGGGTGGGGGAGGGGTACATTGGTGGTGGAAATGGGGCACTGGTGGAGGGATGGGTGCTGGAATACTGTATTACCAAGAACCAATTATGAACACCTTTGTAATTGTATGTTTCACGGTGGTATAATAAAAAAATTAAAAAAAAAAAAACAGGTCATTTTGAACTCTCACCCCGGCCTGCCTGCAACTCAGGTAGAGTCTCTGGGGTGCGCGGCTGGCGGGCGGGCACCTGGGGCTGTGGTAGAGCCCCAGGTCTCGGCAGAAGGTGGAACTACAACCCCCAGAAGTCCGAGCGGAACCGGAAGTAAACCGTCATTTTGAACTCTCACCCGGCCTGCCTGCAACTCAGGTAGAGTCTCTGGGGTGCGCGGCTGGCCGGGGCGGGCACCTGGGGCTGTGGTAGAGCCCCAGGTCTCGGCAGAAGGTGGAACTACAACCCCCAGAAGTCCGAGCGGAACCGGAAGTAAACCGTCATTTTGAACTCTCACCCCGGCCTGCCTGCAACTCAGGTAGAGTCTCTGGGGGTGCGCGGCTGGCTTGGCGGGCACCTGGGGCTGTGGTAGAGCCCCAGGTCTCGGCAGAAGGTGGAACTACAACCCCCAGAAGTCCGAGCGGAACCGGAAGTAAACCGTCATTTTGAACTCTCACCCCGGCCTGCCTGCAACTCAGGTAGAGTCTCTGGGGTGCGCGGCTGGCCGGGCGGGCACCTGGGGCTGTGGTAGAGCCCCAGGTCTCGGCAGAAGGTGGAACTACAACCCCCAGAAGTCCGAGCGGAACCGGAAGTAAACCGTCATTTTGAACTCTCACCCCGGCCTGCCTGCAACTCAGGTAGAGTCTCTGGGGTGCGCTGGCAGGCGGGCGGCCGCTCTGCGCCGCTTATTATTACTAAAACTAGGAAATTCAACACCAAGGGTAGGTAATACCCTCAAGAAAAAAGAAACAGTACACTAGAGGAATCTATCCCTGAACACCTCAACACCATGGGAAAACAACGCAGATCCCCAGCTCGAAGAACAGATGAAGGAATTGACCGTGAAGAATCAAAAAGAATACAGATATGCATGATCACTCTGACAATGAAATTAGAGAGGAAATTGGTAGGATGTTTAAGGAGCTCAACGAAAAAATTGAGTAGATGTCCAATAAAATACAGGAGGAACATAAACGAAGCAGTCGAAAGGGCAGTCAATAAACTACGGGAGGAAATGAGAGCAGAAATGAGAACCATGCAAATAGAAATATCATCACTTAAAAACTCAGTAGATGAAATGAAAAACACAATCGGGGCTCTCAACAGTAGGATGACAGCAGCGGAAGAGAGAATCAGTGAGACTGAAGATGAGCTGCAGAAAGCACTCAGAGAACTACATAAGATGGAAAAGATCGGAAAATGGATCAGCAGCGGAACAGAGAACAATGGGATGAAGCCAGGCGGAACAACATAAGAATTATCGGAGTCCCAGAGGGACAGGAAAGTAACCCCAAGGAAATTAAAACAGTTAAAAACATCCTGGCTGAAAAGTTCCCCGAGTTAAAGGATGAAGGCATCCAGATCCAAGAAGCCCGGCGCATACCAGCAAGAAGAGACCCCAATAGAAAGACCCCAAGACACATCCTAGTCAAAGTAATGGATGCCATAGACAGAGACAGAATTCTTCAGGCAGCAAGATCAAAGAAGGAAATTGTGTACAAAGGAGCATCCATTCGACTTTCAGCAGACTTCTCAGAAGACACCCTCCAAGCCCGAAGGCAGTGGTGGGATATAGTAAAAAAACTTAATGAAATGAACGCCTCAGCAAGAATTCTTTATCCAGCTAAACTCTCACTCAGATTTGAAGGACAGATATACAACTTCTTGGATAAACAACAGCTTAGGAACTTTGTAAAATCAAAACCAACCTTAAAAGAAGGACTGAATGATCTACTATAAGACGAAACATAACCCAAAAGAACAACCAACCAATACAGAGAGATGGCACAAAATCCCATGACAATAATATCTCTCAATGTCAACGGTCTAAATGCACCAGTTAAGAGACACAGAGTAGCAAAATGGATCACAAAATTGAATCCGACATTCTGCTGCCTTCAAGAAACACACCTGAACAATCGGAGCAAAGACAGGCTCAAAATAAAAGGCTGGAAAACAATCCTTCACTCAAACAACCCATCCAAAAAGGCTGGGATAGCCATACTGGTATCTGACCAATACTTGTTCTTTAATAAAATTTTTTTTTTATCCATTTTCACTTAGTGTTAAAAAATTCAGGAAATATTAGTCAGCTTATGGTCCTAGAATTAATGAAATTGGATTATTATTAATGATATTGAATATTATATAAATTATATAAACAGATTCCTGTCCCATTAGCCGTAATATATTTACTCTATTCAAAATAAGTTTAGTTAAATATTGATTTATTGAAGATTACCTGTTAGGAGTTAAGTTTTGCAATCACCAATTTTAAAATATGGGGTTGTGAGAGTTTATGATCATTTATTTTCCCCAAGTATTTTTGAATCTATTTTATTTTCTTAAAATCATTTCTATAGTTAATATATTTTCAGATCAGTGTGAATTAATTTATTTTAAGGTCTTGAGAAATAGTACGTAGGAAAGGCACTTGCTTTGCACATGGCCAACCTAGGTTTAATCCTAGGCTCCACGTAGAGTCCTCCAAATAATTTCAGGAATGATCCATGAGCATAGATTTCAAGAGTAAGCCCTCAATATCACCAGGTGTAGGCCCCAAAAAAAAAAAAAATAAATAGAAGTATATTTGAGGTGCAATTTAAGTGATTATTACATATCTAAGTTTTAATTTGCATATAACAGTGTGTGATGTTTGTTCATAATGCCGTTGAACAGGGTAGAAGTCTATATTTGCTTGTAATTATAAAAAATTAGTTTCTAGCATTTCATAACTTTGCTTTTGAATTAAAGTAATCATGTAAAATAACTTTTCATCAAGTAAACCTATTCATAAAGCGAGTCTTCAGATCCCAGTGCCCAAAAATTGCTAGTAATCAGAGAATTCTCATCTGGCATTGTGCCTGTGTGTATTATCCTTTCCAAGCCTTCACCAGTCTATTTGTCTTATGATCTGTGACAACTGACAATGTGAAAACACATTGCTCACAGTCGTTATCTTTTTTCAAGTTCAACTTTTATTTGGTAACAAGGTATTTTATGTTTCCAGTGTGATGGGATATAATTACCTGTATTAATATAAAAGTAAATCAGCAGCATAAACTCTGTCTCTTTTTTCCTTCTCAGCCTAAGTATTCATTTCAAGATAGCTGGCAAACTTACTACCTGTAAACTTTGTGTCTTAAATAATATTTTCACTCTATTTGTGGATTTTTTAAGTTATAACTTAATTAACAACAAAAATGTTAAGCAAGAAAAAAAAATAAATAAATAAATTAAAAAAAAGAGCAAATACGAAAAAAAAAAAAAAAAAAAAAAAAAATAAAATTGTTACTGGTATTTAGTATATCAAATACGACACGGGTAGCTTGCAGGCTCTGCCGTATGGGTAGCATACTTCTTTTACTGTATCAGATATTTTAATAAAAACTAGTATATTTTGGAGCTGGAGTGAGAGCACAGTGGGGAGGGCATTTGCCTTGTACACAGCCAACTGAGGTTTGATCCCTGGCATCCCATATGGTCTCCCCTGGCACCACCAGTATTAATTTCTGAGTGCAGAGCCAGGAGTAACACCTGAGCATCACTGGGTGTGACCCAAAAAGACCAAAGGAAAAAACCCCAAAATCCCAAACTAGGAGATTTTGAATCTGCATGTATACATGCTTGGCTGTCTCGCCCTTTTCTAGTTCTGGATGGAAATGTCAGGGGTTTGGCCCCAAATGCTTAACTATCTGACATCATTTGATGAGTAAAAACTGTTTCAAAATGTAGCAGTTTGGTCCATAAGCAGTAGATATCTACAGTCATAAACTTTGCTACAAAAATATTCCTCTACCTGTGTTTAATAATCAGAAATAACTTGGCAGTAACTGAGTAGGTCTTGCAAGTTTTTAACTAGTTTGGAGATGAAATGCAGTCACTTGCGCTAATACCAATGTTATTTCTAAGCAGGTAAACTTGCCTGAAAGGTTAAGGATTTAAAAAAAAGATAGAAATTTTAACAAATGTTTGGTTTTTTGAGATTTTTTTTTTGTAACTTAAATTCTTTTGTAGGGTCCGGAGCAATAGCACAGAGGGTAGGGTGTTTGCCTTGCATGCAGCAGTCCCAGATTTGATCCCCAGCATCCCATATAGTCTCCCAAACACTGCCAGGAGTAATTCCTGAGCGAAGAGCCAGGAGTAACCCCTGAGCATCTCCGGGTGTGACCCAAAAAGCAAAAAAAAAAATCTTTTTATAGGGGTTGGGAGGCACACCAGCAGTGCTCAGTGCTCACTCCTCGCTCTGCACTCAGGAATTGACTTGGCGGTGCTTGGGAGACCATATGGGATTCCTGGGATGAAACCAGTTTTGTGAGTGCAAGGCAAGCACCTGTTGTACTATCTCTTCAGTTCTTAGAACTGCTTAATAGTAACTTCTTCCCAGTTGTACCTTTGGAATGTCTTGAGATGATCTATGACTCAGAAGTTGTTTTATCTGGGGCTGAAAATTTAGGTCAGCAGGTATAGTGTTTGTCTTGTACACAGCTGACCTGGGTTCATTCCCCAGCATCCCATATGGTCAAGTTCTACCAGGAGCAATTTCCTCCTGGCAGATCCAGGAGTTGTCCCTGAGCATCGCCAGGTGTGGCCCAAAGTAACAAAAAACAAACCAAAATAAAATGATTTTGTCAAATTATTGCATAGGACCAGTCTCTTGATTCTGAGAAGTTCACACATGGAATTATGTCTAATAATAATCACTATCACTATCACTATCCTCCCGTTGATCATCTATTTGCTAGAGCGGGCACCAGTAATATCTCCATATGTCCTGTCTCATGCTAGTAGAGCCCAAGGGCATCTATTCGCTAAATGAAACACATATTTTTCTACCTTCACTCCAAGTCTAAGTAGTTTTAGTAATCAATTGTTTTCTTCTAATAAAAGTGGCCAGTTATTTTTCATGAGTACAGTAAGCACAGCTTCGGCAGAGAGAGGCACAGGGAGTAAGTTACTATTGCCACCTCAAATACATCTCGGGTAGAAGTTTTCTTTCATGGAAGGGGTTCTTAGGTAGAACGTATAAGAATTCCTTGTAGGACATTTTGTTCTATCTCATGTTTTCCTGCCCATGAAGACCCCCTTTCAATGGGAAGCGGCAAGATGGGGTCAGTATCCTGCTTCTCTGACAACTGACAGAAGTGACTAAGATATCCAGAATCAAAGGGAAACAGTCACAGAGAAGAGTTGATGGGGCTGAGCTGTGCCAAAGGTCACTATTAGACTAGGACAGCTGTCCTGTCCCAAAGCCTAAAGACAAGAATAGCTGGTTCTCAGTCTAACCTTTCCCCCAAAACCCGAGAGATAGTGTTCTGGGGCGTGGAGATAAGATGAAATGTGCCTCAGAGTGTTTATTTTCATTCGGGCACCAATGGGTATGTAGCTACCCTGTCTTCCTTGTTCTTTCTCTAGAAAAACACCTTCTTATGGCCAGGAAGACAAGATAGTTGTTTCAAGGACATGAGATCACCGTCTTCCGACCTGCTTGCTGGCTGCTGTCAATAAAGCCCCTTGTTAACCTGTCACAACAACTCTGCTTTGATTGGCTACTGGGCAGTGGTGGAACTAGACCCTCATGGTCATGCCCTTAGAAAGTCTGGGTGGAGGAAAGAGTGGTTTTTCAGATATGAAGTATATACAGCAATCAGCAGTCTGCATGGTTTTCAACTGTTTTCTAAATCTGCCTGACACCAAGACGTACACACCTCTTTGTATGAAGACATGATTCTTTCAATTGCATCCGCTCCTGAGGCCAGCAAGTTGCGCGCAGTGGTGAAGGCTTCTGTTCGCTCGCTGACCATACCTTGTTTGGGGCCATCCTCTGGGTCTAAAAAGTAAAGGACAAGACTACTGAGTTTTTCCATGTAATGAAATGATTTGTTTTACATAAATAAAATCGTGGCTAAAATAAAATCTTAAGTTCTGATCAGTATCAATTTCCTGGATATATGAACTTGTACTGAATAACTGATTTTAGTTTCTCCCTAAGTGCTGGGGCCACCAAGGTTGCACCCACGTGTGAAGGAGGCCCTGGGCCTGCCACGTGCTTTAGCCTTGATATGCTCTCCCCCCACGTAACCAGACTTTATTTAAAGTTTGCTTTTTTCTATTTTCCAAGATAGTTTGTGTAATTAAACCTGTAGATTACTTCCTAAAAATTATTTCTCTGAAAATTGAGATTGTTTCCTTTGCATTCTTTCAGTTCTTCTCCAGTTCTTGCCACCTATTACACAAAAAGCAGCTAATACTCCTGGCTCAGGTGGACAACACCACACCAAGGAACTGTCACGAGTACTTTGGCACAGCTCCTTTCACATTGCGCAGGACCTCAGAGCAACCCTGTGCCCTAATATGAGGTGCTCCGATCCCAGACTCTCCTAGCACCAAACACACAGTTCTTCTAGCCCTGACTCCCCAGAAGCACCAAATATACAGTACCCCACTCCTTACTTCCCTAGCAGCATCAAATGTGCAGTACCCCATCCCTTATACCCTGAGAAGAACCAAACACAGTACTCGCAACTTTGACTCCTCCAGAAACACCACACAGTACCCCCATCCCTGACTCCCCCTGAAACACCAAACACGCAGTGCCTGACCCTGATTCCCCCAGCACTTAAAAAAGTGCCCCTGACCTCACAGACAGAGCTGCTGGTGCCTGTCCTGTGCCTGTCCCTTGTCCAGACACACAGTGCCGCTTACCCACGTGTCTCTGCACAAGCTTTCTGCTGACCTTAGCTATTTCATTTGGATCAAGTTCTTTCTTCCTCAATCACTCACTCCTTCACAAGGCTTCCCTGGAAACCATTGTTTATTCCAGGGACTACAAGTTCCCGGACCAAGACTGAGGAGGCTTTGTTCTTTATTCCATGTCCTCCACAGGGCTGCACCGTTACAGGGGACGTAGAGGAAGGATGGCAGCTATTCCCAGCCAGGGTGCAGAATGAGGGAAGAGTGCAAAATGAGACAAGGTTGGCACCCAAGCAAGTACTAAAGTTTGCTGGGCAAGCTGCCTCTTGACTCTGACTTGGTGTATGCACGTGAAACACTACCAGGTTAATGCCAGAAGTCTGCCCAACAGAGCTGTGAGCTCTGCGGGACAATGACAAAACATGCTTGCCTGGTCCAATCTGCAGACATGCTCCCAATATCAGTACTGGTTATTTTCTCAAGTTGCTGTAACAAATGGTCTGGCTTTTTGAGAAACAATTCTCTCTCTATTCATTATTGTCTCCACACAGTTGATGGTCTGAACCTTATATAGATAAAACATGATGTAAATGATGAAGAAATGAACACTTACAGATAGATGGCCATAGGCCCACTCTGGAAATTGTTTCTTTTTGATCTGTCTCAGTGTGGAGGGCTGTTTCTGCATGGTGATGCACTATCAGAGAGCCGTGATAGTCTGAGAGGGATTCAGGTCTGCTCTGATGGTTTGAGAGTGATCCCTGCCTAGGCTGAGGTACCCCTTTCTGTGCGGATGCTGACAAAGCATCCCAAGAGCAAGAAAGTAGCCAGGTGTAGGGCATGCTGAGTAAAGGGACTCATTTCTGTTTTCTCCCTACGGTTTTTTTTTTTTTTTTTAAGTATTTTATTATACCACCGTGAGATATACAAATAAAAAGATATACAATTAAAAAGTTCATGTTTGGGTTTCGGTCATACAGTGTTTCAGCACCCGTCCCTCCACCAGTGCCCATCTCCCACCACCAACATCCCCGGTTCCCTCCCCCTTCCCCAGCCCTGCTCCATGGCAGGTTCTTTATTTTCCTCCCTACGGTTTCAATGTGCCGCTCTTCCCCCATCCACTTCCCGTTTATCAGTATCACTATCACTATCTTCCAGTTGATCATCTATTTGCTAGAGCGGGCACCAGTAATATCTCCATATGTCCTGTCTCATGCTAGTAGAACCCAAAGGCATCTGCTTGCTCCAGGGACATAAAGACCCTCAAGCCATTATATTAGGTCATGGGAATGACCTAATATAAATGTTACTGGTATTTAGCATATCAAATACGACATGAGCAGCTTGCCAGGCTTGCCGTGCGGGTGGCATAATCTTGTAGTCACCTCTAAATAAAGCAATTATTGATGAACTGCGCGGCCGCTGTGATAGTCTGGTCTGCTGGGTGGAATTGTGATGAGAAAGAGGTCGGATGTGGAAAACGGCAGCCCCCATGGAGTCAGGGGGTCGTCTGGTTTGTTGTGAGGCTCTGCTGGGGTGGCAGGCCAGGGCTAGAACCCGCCATGCCTTCCGGGCACCTCATGAGTGGCTGGGCACAGGGAGAGCAATTAGCAGCTCTGAGAGTCTATTTTGCTTTAACAAATATAGTATCATACTTCCAATTCACTTCTAACAGTGGGCAGATGCCCGTGGGCTATCTCGCATGTGACAGGTCATATTGAGACATTACTGGTGCCCGCTCGAGTAATTGATGATCTACGGGAAGTCAAGTGACCATCCTGGCTACGTTGAGACTATAGAAGACTAGAGGAAGGATCATACTAGTTTGCTCTAAGCAGGCGAGTGTGACCCTTTCAGTACACGAGAACAAGATACTCAGAATCACCCTGGTGCAGATAATAATAAGGACCTTGTGGGTACCATCTAGATTACATGAAGCTCATGAAATTAAGATATATTACTTTATAACAGCCCTCTCTCTCTCCAGTGTTTTACATAAGAGATAATCTCGGGATTAGTCCTTGGCATAACCTTTGTTAATGCCTACAATAGGGTGTGGCACTGCTCTTCTACACTCTGTTTAGGGTTCTTTGTTGACATGACCCTCCCTGGATTACTTTGGTGTATATAAGGGGACTGACTTGAGGCCCCCTTGGCCTTTTCACTTTCGGCTTTTGGCTCCTTGACCTTTTGCTTTTGGCTTTTTGCTCTTTGACCTTTTGCTCCTTCTTCTGGGTAGGACTCATCTCGGGTGAGATCCTCTCTCTTTGGTGGGAGACTTAGGCTCTTTTGTATGGTCTAAGTTCGGACCAGAGCTAGAGTTTGTTCATTATATTGGAGTGCTGTGGAAGAGCTTTTGTACTATTAAAAGCCTTTTTGGAACTGCACCGGACTCGTGAGTTTTCATCTGTTCCCCGGCGTCCTCGGAGGTAGAAGAGAACTTCTGTCCTGACACTGTCGGGGACCCCAGCGGCGTTCCTGACAAAGGGCTAAGTCTTAGCTTTAATAATCTAACATTATATACAAAAACTAAATTAATTTTCTTGAGCAAAATAACATTTTCATGTGGTAAGTAATGATAGGTAAGATATGAGTAGTTTCACCTGTCTTCCCGTTGTTCATCGATTTGCTCGAGCAGGCGCCAGTAATTACTCCATTCGTTGGGAATGAGGTCCATTATTGTTGCTGTTTTTGGCACATCGAATACACCACGGGTAGCTTGCCAGGCTCTGCCGTGGCACTGGGTTCATCCCAGGGGGTCCAGTCTTTTTCTATGTCAGACCATCAACCGTCCAGGGCCCATGGGGCAGAGCCCTGGGGGGTGTAGACAAGCCTGTCTCCTGTCTGTCACCTCCCGACACAGCTGGGCACCACAGCCACCCCTGCACACCTTGAGGGGCAGGGATATGAGTAGTACATATGCATAAACTTTATAAACATATAAAACCTTAGAAATTAAAGAAGATGGGGCCAGAACAATAGCACAGCAGGTAGGGTGTTTGCCTTGCACCTTGCCGATCTGGGTTCGATCCCCAGCATCCCAGATGGTCCTCCTAGCAATGCCAGGAGTAATTCCTGAGTGCAGAGCCAGGAATAACCTGAGTATCGCCAGGTATGACCCAAAAAAAGAAAAAAAAAGAAATTAAAGAAGATGCTGAAATTGACTTATAGTAAGGATGTTACAGGAATTCATTTTATTCTTCTGTGGAATTCCTATCTTATTTTCTCATATACAATTTTTCTCTTAAAAGGAACGTTAAGAAATAATTTGATTCATTTGTACCAACCTGATTATTATCAACCATTGCATCTAAAATTTTAATGTGGTTTCCTTAATTTAGTAGGTCTTTTTTAGGATTTAAAGAAGTTATTTTTAAGTGACTTATTACATCAGCTACAGAAGAAGCTTGTTAGAGTCTTTGCATACATTGTTTACTTCTTTCTGGTCCCTGTGGGGTTAATCTGACACCAATAATAGCTACATTTTCTCTGCTCTGTGTTGAGTACTCCAGGGTTTTGTAATAAGATCAGAGCTTTCAAGCAGGAACAGAAGTATACCATAATCTGGTCATTCGGGTTGTATCTAATACCCTTTGTGATAATCTTTTAAAAGATTCATACATTTGATCATGAATCCTTAACTTTATCATGAATACCTGGTAATCCTGTCAAATTTCATTTTAGTAATATGAATCTAAGTTCAGAGGTTTGTGTCTCCCCCATCCTCTGTGCCCTTTTGAAAAGCAACTTATTTTGTCTCATCATGAAAGGACTAAGTCTAAAAAATACAACATATTTTTTCAATATAGACTTTGTCTAGGAGCCACGACTTCCTGTGATTAGGGTTGCTACAGTGTTGCTCAGGACTTGGTCCCCAGCAGTGCTCAGGAGACCATGAGGTACTGGAGTTCAAACCCAGGCCATCCCTACATAAAACATGTGCTCCTGCCCTTTCATACATCTTCCCAGCTCACAACATAAACTTTTTAAAACAATGCTTTAAAAAGTGAAGATGAAAGATGAAACTCCAGGGCCTGAATGGTAGTAAGTGGGCAGGGAGTTTGCCTTACATGCTGCCAACCAGGGCGATCTCTCCGTATCTCCCCCGCTCCCGCAATGGTCGCCCAGCACTGCCAGTAATAATTTCTCAGTGTAGAGTCACGAATCACTGGTGGGTTCCTTCACCCCCAATTCACACCCTTCTCCCCCATAAAAGATTAAATTATATTTCCTAGTGGCCTAATTACACTCCAAAATCAGTTGTGGGGTAAAGAACTTAACAAAACAGGTTGACTGATCTTAATTTTCTAAAATGAACAACTTTAGGTTAAGAATGACTCATATTGACAGGTGTTTTTGTAAGGATTGGGCAAAGCATTAAAGCTTTCAAAATGTTACCGTATAGGATATCTGTCACTTATTTGTATTAGATAATGTCAAACAAGTAACCGTTAATCCTAGTTCTACAGGCCACCAAGTGAGAGACTGTGGATTCTGGTGCTCTTTGTTTTCTAGGTGACCATTAGCAAGCATCAGCAATGCCTAGAGTGTGCCTTTGCTTATAATCCTTCTAGAAACCTCCACCACAGCCCTCCAGAGCCTCATCCCTGCTCATGTTACAGACCAGGAAGTAGAGGTTGAGTCTAATGTGACCAAGTGGAAAGGGCAGGAAGAAGGGAAGTGAGAGCCACACAGAACTGCTCAATGTCCACAGTCTGCGTTTGCTTAGCTCCTCAACGGTAGCGTCAGCTTTGGTCAGTGCAATTTAAAGAATATGGCAGGGTTTGGGGGTGGGAGTCTTATTTTAGGAAAAGGGCAGGAAATACTGGTTCTTCACTGAATTCCTCCATCTCTGCCAATGAAGACCCAAATTCCCAACTCAAGTTTTATGCAACATTTTAACAATGTCCCACTGACCTGTATCTTTTTAATTATTCCAGTGGGTGAAAAGTGGTGGTAAAGGGCATTGAGACAGTGACACAATGGAATTGATATCTGCAAGCTGACCACCCTATCTCTACCACTTAGCCCAATGCTCTCACCAACTCCACCCCTCCACGTAGAGAAGACCAGTTTTCTGCGTTCTTGGAAACCGTTCCTAGCTGTTCTGTTGGACTCAGTGTAAATGTAGGCAGATTTATGAGAACACAGGTAGAGCAAGGCATGACTGCATAGGAGAGAGCCTGTATCACACTCTTGCTACATGGGGGGCTTCCCCAGAGGTGCTCAGAAGGCCTGGGGACCTCGCCCTGATCCTGGATGACTGGACTGGACTGGGGTTCCACGTGAGGACCTGAGCAGACAGTACTACTCCGGCTGCGGTTCTGGGGGATTATCCAAGTCAATCTGATAATGCTTGGGGGCCACAGAGCCATACCCAGTGCTGCTTGGGGGCCGCCCGGGACTCATCTGGCAATGCTCTGAGACTCTGTGATGCCAGGGGACCAAATCATCAAATCAGGGGCGAGCCACACGTAAATCATGCACTCTAAACCAAGTGCTCTCTCTCGCTCTCCCGCTGGCTCTCTCTCTCCCGCTCTCCTCTTTCTCTCCTGATCTTTCTCTTCTTTCACTATTCTCTTTTCTCTCTCACCCTCTTCTTTCTCCCAATCTCTCTTCTCTTTCACTCCTCTCTTTTCTCTCTCTTCTTTCTCTCTCCCACTCTCTTCTCTTTCACTATTCTTTTCTCTCTACTTTCTCCCACTCTCTTCTATTTTACTCTTCTCTCTTTTCTCTCTCTTCTTTCTCTCCCCGCTCTCTCTTTCACCCTTCTCTCTCTCTCTCTCTCTCTTTCTCCTGTTCTCTCTTTTTTTGCCTTCTCTCTAATTTTGTGGTTACACACAGTGATGTTCATGGGTTATTCCTGGCTCTGTTCTCAGGAATTACTCCTGATAGTGCTTGAGGGACCACATGGGATCAGGGCAGCAGGTATAAGGAAAGTGCCCTATATGAAGTATTATTGCAGTATTATTGCTCCAGCCCATACTTTATTTGAAGGCTTAATTTATGTTCAGTTTAAATAACAGAATCACTTTATATTAGTAGATATAATTAAAGTTATTAAATAAATGTCTGTTCCCAGAGACACTTGCATCTGAGATCTTGGGGCTACCTTACTGGAAAGGTTTTTGGACCTTCACATCACCTTCCTTTGTATCACTGTTCTTATTATAAGACATGAAAAAGTCTGTCACTGCTTCTGACCTCTAGTTGCTACACAAGAATAATGGCAAAGTTCCACTCATGAATAGCAGGCGACAATACTTTCAAGAGACATAATCTTAAACATATATTTAAACTTGAGCATAAATGTCATTACCTCCATCTGCAAAACCAGTTGCGGTGATAATAGGCACAGCCACCATGATTAGTCCACTGCTGCTCCAAACATACTTCATCAAGAACTGCTCTATCATGATGTACCACAAACGCTTGTACAAAATAAGGTTCATCTGATCTGCTAAAGCTTTGTAACTTTTTTTGGAGTTGCTTCATTTCCACCTAGGGAGGAGGAAAAGAGATCAAATCTAGCAAGAATTATCAAAATAAATATTGTGTCTATATGAGGGCTTTCTTTTTTTCATAGTACGTGTATATAGAAATAAACACATACACAGTTGCATTAATATAGGACAAATGAACATGAATTAGTATCAGAATGAGTAGTTATTTAGTTTTTCTCATACCTGTATTATTAAAATGTGAAAGCTACTTAATGAGTATGATGTGGAAAGTATATTGATGATTTATAATTATGATCTCAAGATTCTGTCTTTAGTATGTTAAAATCATATTTTGTAAGACATCTGAGCATAAACATATGACATTTTTTATTTTTCACTTTCTCATTTATTTTTATTTTTTTTATATTTTAAATTTTTTATTATACCACCATGAGATATAGAATTACAAAGATGTTCATGTTTGGGTTTCAGTCACACAGTGTTTCAGCACCCATCCCTCCACCAGTGCCCATTTCCCACCACCAATGATTCCCTCCCCCTCCTCCAGCCTATCTCTATGGCAAGCGCTTTAACTCCCCTCTCTCTTTCTCTCTCTCTCTCTCTCTTCCTCTCCTCTCTTCTCTCTCTCTTCCTTCTCTTACAAATTGTGGCTTGCAAACATACATTTAGAGGTTATCAACACATGACATTTTTAGATGCCATTAGACTCCATTTTTTTAGAGAAACTCAATGGACTAAATTTTGCCATGAAGAAGCTAATGAGGACACTATGATTTACATCATTGAGTCAAAGACTCGGATGGATGACAAATCAGTGTGATTAAAATATGAAACCAACTGAAAGTCCTAATAGACCCCTAAAGTCCTAGACTATGAATTTTCTTCTTCAGATTGGTACTAATGTAAAGTTTTAATAATTACTGAGGCTTTAACAATTAAATAAAACTGCTTGGTAATTAAAACACCATCGTCAACAGTAGAATACATTAATGTTTAATTTGCCAAGTCATTTTTATGAAGACTTCAGAATGTCCATTCAACTCATAGCCTGATGTGATGCTCATGCACTGCAGGTGTCTATAACTAGGTAACTATTTTAGGAAACTGTTTAAATGTTTAAAAACACAGTTAAAAATAACATTCTAGCCAGAAGTGACCTCCTAAGCACCACATGGTGCCCTCCAATACCCCTAAAACAACGTTTAAGGACTTTTTACTTTTCTTTTCTCTTCTAATCCTATTTTTTTTCCCTCAAAGAGAGCATTTTGGTCACGGTTTTGGTCAGTTTGTGTTAAATGTTAGTTATCTAGAAGTGCCTGGGTGGAGCCCTCCACTTCTTAGGGTTGACTGTACATCTTCAGTGACCAGAAGTGAAAAGCTGTCAAAAGTGCCTTCCACGTGGAAGGTGTCCTGTCTCTAGGAAAACTCGCCAGAAGTTTTCCCCACCATGTTGCTTATGGGTGGAAATGTGTTCCCTGGGTTTCCAACATATTTTCTTCTATTGCTCTAGGACCTAACCTGCTCTAGTGCTTCTACTGCTCTAGAACTACTAACTGTGGGAGCAACTTATAAGAACACGCCTGGAGATAATTCGAATGTACTTGGGTACCAGATGTTAAGGTGACTGGTTTTGAGAGCTCCTAAAACCCTGGAGAAGTCTGTAGTCCTGTTTCAAACAGTGATCACAAGGACCAGGAGGCCTGTGTTGAGGCGCCAGAGAGGCCAAAGTTCTGGTAAAAGGGGAAAGAGGCCCCGTGCCCCCCCGTCCCCACGCGGCCGCCTTTACCTTGTGGCCCGGTAGAAGGCGATCTCCTCCACGTTGGCGATGATCCTGGAGTGCACGTAGCGCAGGTAGCCCTTCCGGTGCGCCTCCTCAGCCACCAGCTTCCCGAACCTGGGAGAGCAAGCTCTGAGCACTTTGGCCGTGGTGTATACCACCAGGCTGGCCAGCAGGGTGGGCCCGATGGGGCTGGCCCCCTGGACGTGGGCCGCTTGCATGAGCGTGTAGGGAGGTCAGGATGACGTCGAGGATGGGCTTGGTCAGGTTGGAGTAGAGGTGGGCCACCGACTGCGAGAACATGAGGATGTCCTCGGTGAGGGACTGGTCGGGGTTGGCCAGCCTGGTGTCCATGTTCACCACCTTGTAGTAGGTCTGGTCGGCAAAGTAGGTCTCAGAGGCGTGCGCCACCAGGCGGGTGCGGAAGGCCAGGGCCAGTTTGCACTCCAGGTAGCGGATGGCACTGTTGACGAAGGTGGCAGGGATGGCGATCAGGAGCCACTTGACCAGCTTGAGGATGAAGGCCCGCGGCTTCTTCTCCACGATACTCTTCACGATCTTGCCGTCCAGGCTGGCCACATAGATGGACAGGAAGGTCCTGGAGACCAGAGCCACCGAGTGAAGGCACAGCCACCCCGTCTCCATGGTCACGAGCCGCGGGAAGAGAATTTTCCGAAGTTCCAGCAGCTGCTTGAAAAACTCCGCGTTCACTCCGGGCGCGGGTTTCCCCGGCGTCCCCGGCGCAGTGCGGTGTCCCCGGCCCCCCACAGCGCGGGCCGGGGCTTCCTCGGGGCCGCAGGGGCTCGGTCGCAGCCGCCTGCTGAGCGCGGGGTAGAGAGTCTTGAGCGCGTACGCGGCGGCCACCAGGCAGGCGGCCCTACGGGCAGCGGCCCAGCGGGGCCCCCGCAGCAGGCGCGACACGCCGGGGCTGCGGGGCAGAGCCGCGCTCAGCAGGCGCGACATGCCGGGCTGGTTGCGGGGACGGGAACCAGCGTGGTGGCGACGGGAACCTCGCGTGGTGATGCCCGAGCCGCGCCGACTCACGCCATCGCTCCCCGGGGCCGCCCCGCAAGGGGCTCCGCGGGCGGCGCGCTCAGCCCCGCATCCCGGCTCGGCTCGGCTCGGCTCGGCTCTGCGCTCCGGCTCCGGCTCCGGCTCCGGCTCCGGCTCGGCCGCGCCCGCACACGCCCGCCGCAGCCCGGCCTCCGCGCTCCGCCTCCACCTGCAAAGGAGCAGAGAGCGCCCAGTTACTGCCCGCGTCTATTCCGGGAGAGGTCGGGCCAGGGCAGCGGCGTGCAGGGCCGGCCCCGGCCACTGAGCATGCTCGGCCGTGGGGGTGCCGGGCGCGGGCGCGCCGCGGACAGCTCGGGAGCCTGGGCGGCCGGACGAGGGGAGGAGGAGAGGCCGCGGAGGGAGTGGTGAGTGGGAGGGGCCCGGCGGGGCTCCGCAGGCGGTGGCGGGGCCGTGCGGGCCCCCGCGGCCCCGGAGTTCACGCCGCGGTGGAGGGACTCACCGCAGGGCAAGGCGTGCCCGCGTTGCTGTGCAGCGGCCCCTTCCTGGCGGGCAGAGCCTCCCGGTGCCCCCGCCGCGGGCAGCAGTGCCAGGCAGTGCTGCTGACTCCCGCGGGCCTGAGCGAGAGCGCCCGCCTCGCGCCCGCCCGCCCAGTCTAGATACCGGTTTCCCGGGCAGCGGGGTCTCTGTCGTCAGACACCCGCAACGCAACCAGAGGTGCAGGGTGCAAGCCAGTGCCGGCGGCCGGCAGGACCCTCCCCTTCCTTTCCCAATTCCTTGTTGATTGCCCCCCAAATTTCAGTTCTTTGTTTAAGGCTTAACTAACTATACTTCCCATGTCCGTTGTGGTTATTGCAGTAAGAAATCAGGAGTGCTAGACAATTCTGGAGGACTTGTCTAGGAAGAATCTGCATTATTTAAAAGCATGTTGAGGGCATTTTAAAAGGCAAGGATGAGAATATTCCAGAAGACACAACTTTATTTATTTATTTTTTTTTGGCGGGGTCTTGTGTGTGGGTATGACAAGGAAGAAACACATTCTAGTGGGAGGTAAGTCTAGAGAGATACGAGAATAGACGGATTGGCAAAGCATAACCATAGATTAAGCCTGCAGTCACCTACCTGAACACGGCTGCTGAGCTAACTATGGCTGTTACGCTTTAAACTGATTGGCAATATATCCAAAGATGCATCTTGTGTGGCGTGTGAACATCATGCCCTTTTATTTCAGCTCTCATGAAGTTTTATTGGATCACAGCCACACTCATTCCTGTTCTTATTGTCGGATGCTTTCAAATCGCAGTGGCAGACAAGAGCGGGTGACGGAGCCTAGAGTTTTCATCATCTGCGCCTCTTCCAAAGAAGTTTGCCTGACCCTGTGCTAAAGATAAAACCTGTCTCTGCTGCAGAAAACCTTCATTGTTCACTCAGCATAAAGAATTATTCTCACTCCCATAAACATTTTTTGGGGGAGCTCGGGGCATACAGAGGTGCTCAGGGCTTACTCCTGGCTCTCTGCTCAGGGAACCACATGGGATGCTGCAGATGGAACCAGGGCTGGCCACAGGTGAAGCAGTCGCCCTATCCCCTGCACCATCTCTCTGTAAACTGTCGCCTTCGTAGAAGCTCCTCCATCGCCATGTGCCTAGACCCACTCACATTTCTGTTCCTTTTGGCTGCACTCAGCACACTGACAAATGAAACTACTGGAAACTTTCTGCAAGTCTCTTGGGTGACTGGCCAAACTGGTATACAGATTATATTTAAGTACATTTTATTCATAATTCCATACATTTTTGGTCAGAATCGGGCTGTCCTGTATTTATAATTTTATTATAAATTTGAATTCTGTTTGGCATATCTCTTGACAGGTCGAGGCCAGAACAAACCTACTAGGTGCCCAAATAGGGCAGCATTGTCCAGCAAGGTGAAGATGGCTCACAGGGGAGTGCAAGGGTTACAAAGCAGCAGGCAGGTGGGGTGTGGCCAGTTTGCATCTCTGGCCAGAGCAAGCCCACTGGAAGGAACAGGTGACTGACTGGCCTAGGAGTATACCATCAGAGGGAGGGCTCACTAGCCTGGGGCAGTTCTTTCAAGAGTGGAAGGGAGTGTTGCATCACTGACTCTGAATACCATGATCAGGAGAAGGAGGAAGTAGATCACTGGCCTTGGCACCCCTGTCTGGGAAGGAGACAGTGGATCACTGCCTGGGGAAGTGCAATCAGGGAAGGAGGCAGTGGACCATTGCCCGGGGCAGCACTACAAAGGAGCCAGCAGATCATTGCCTGGGGCAGTGCTATCAAGGGAGGAAAACTGTGGATCACTGGTTCAGGACAGCTCTATCAGGGAAGGAGACAGTGGATCACGGGGTTAGCACAGCACTCTCAGGATCACTGGCCAGGGAAGCCCTACCAGGGAAAGAGGAAGCAGTGAGTCACTGGTCTAGGACAGCTCTATCATGGGAAGCAAGAACAGGAGGTTCACACAGGTCAATTACTACACAAGGATCTTGGGGTATAAGAAACAAGCTTTTAGTACCTAGAATGATGAGTCAGCTATGAAGAAAACAATCCAGGTAGAGATGGGTTACCGGAATAGTGGTTAATAAAGGGTGAAGGGCTGTTGGTGAAACTGGGGAGGTCAGAGAGTGATCTGACTTGGTTTGAACTCCCCCTAATCTAGAACCAACTAGAGTCACAGAGGCACTGCCACTATTCCAGTACCCACCACCCCTCTCTCCAAGGGCCAGGGCTCCTCTGGGCACTCAAGACCAGGTCCAGGTCTCCAGAGAAGGCTGTGGGAGAATTCAAGATATCAGGACACCAGATGGGCAACTGGAGATGGAAGCTTGCATCTTAAGAAACTAAGAATGTCATGGCATTTTTCATTTTTTTCATACGGCCAAGATGCAATTAATGCAAATTAAATGTTACATTAGGTTGAATTTCAAACTAGGATCGGAAAAGGTGGTAAAGAAATCCCATTATTACTATTGTAAACAATTCAGCATACTTTCTGTTGAAATTTCTCAACTATGTTAGTTTACATGAGAAACTAAGATTTTTTTTTCTAAGTGGAGATAATTTTGCATCTTGAAAATGAGTAATAAAAATAAGAAATAATAATCAAATCTATTTTTTTCCTTTTTTAGTGGAGGGCTACACTTGGCAGTGTTCATTGTTTACTCCTGGCTCTCTAGATATCACTCCTGGCTGGGCACTGTGGACCATATGGGATTCCAGGGACAGAACCCTGGTAGGCTCTGTGCAAGGCAAGCATCTTATCGACTCTTCTATGTGACTAGCCCTTTATATTCCTATTTTAAGAATGGTATTTAATGACATTGTCAAATTAGACACTACTAATATTCATGGAAGAGCAGTAACAAAATTTTATATTATAAGAAAGATGTTTCACGCAAGAGGAAATGACCAAGATCAGAAAATAGTACTGACTAATATATCTACATAGATGAGAACATATTTATATATATATATATATCAGAATACTGTAAAATAAACAGTCACTTACATATACAAGTATTTAACATATATACAATTGTATTTCTATAGCTACATACAACGTACAATGTACAATTGTACGTTGATTGCACATATCCTGTTTCTATAGTAAATTACAAGAGTAAACAGTTTTTCAACAATAAAGATACCTTAAGGCTTAAGAGTTTTTTCTAATCTGGGCCTGATAGTATAGAAGGTAAGGTGCTTGCCTTACTTGTGGTCTACATGATCTGACCCCCTGTACCACATTTGCCCCGAAACCCAGCCATGCCAAGAGTGATCCCTGAGCAGAGCCAGGAGTAAGCTCTGAGCATTGCTGTGTGTGACCCTCAAACACAAAAACAAAAGAAGAAATTTTCCTTATCAACAAATTACCAAGAGTATTTACATAACTTCCTTTCTTAACCTATTTCTGACCCGAGATGATTGCCTACTGGCTCTAAAATATCACGGCAGTTGGTTCTTACTATCTATCAATCCTGCTCTCCATATTCATGGGTCGCATGAATAGCACTGAAACTCTTGGGTCACTATTTCAGCTGACAGAAATAACCAAGCAAGTATTCAAAGAACATGTCCTTTACTAGGAAGGACTGCCCAGTAGTCAATGGGTGTGCAGAGGTGGGCTCCTCCTAATGCTGCCCCACTCCTAATGCCTCCCTGGGACTCCCAAATGGGAGGAGAGTCCTGGTTCTCTCTCTCTCTCTCTCTCTCTCTCTCTCTCTCTCTCTCTCTTTTTTTGTGCCTTTTTGGTGATGCTCAGGGTTACTCCTGCCTCGCACTCAGGAATTACTCCTGGTGGTGCTTGGGGGACCATATGGGGTGGACTGCATGCAAGGCAAACAACCTACCCACTGTATTATCGCTCAGGCCCCTGGTTCTCTTTCGGTCCTCAGCTGACTCTTCTCAAAAAGCTGCTTGCCGGCTGGGGAAGCTGGAACTCGGCTCGCCCCGGGCCCAGCTGACTATGGGGCCCCCGGGAGGACAGATGGGTTTTGGGAGTGGGCCCATCACCTCTGGGGGTCCCAGAAGCAGCCGGATGAGACTCACCCACCACACTAGCCACCACCTTCGCTGTCCGGACGCTGGGAAACTGCCTCACGACCAGATTAACAGAGCAAAACCAGTTTGAGCCCAGGTCGCGAGGCCGCTTGCGGCTGCTCAGTCCATTAAAATAGTGGAAACAGTAATGTCCTTTAATGCACGGCATTCCACGATGTGCAGGAAAGTTTGGCGGGAGGGAGAGATAAAGAGGAGAGAAATGACATACAGAACCCGCCAAGTAGTTGAGGTGTGGGAGGGGAGGGAGGTGGAAAATTGGTGATGGGAGATGGGTTTGGGTGGAGGGAACACTGTAGAACCAAAACTCTACATGAGCATCTTTCAATTGCATGTCTAAAATGGTGTAATAAAATTTTGGGGGGAAAAATAATAAAATAAAATAAAATGAAAAAAAATAAGCTGTTTGCCTTTCCTCTAGGTGCTCTTACATACAAGGCAGATTAAGTTTCCCCTTCTATGGAAATTATGCAAGACTTCCATAATTTCCCCATCTATAATAATTTTGCCCATTTGTACCCATTTTAAGATGGTGAGAATAGAAAAGGACAATACAAAGGGTCATTGCTTCTGCTTTGGCTGAGTGGTTAAACCACTGAAATGCCATAAACTGCTCTATGCCAAAGACTAATTTTTTTTCTGAAATGCTGAATTCAGCTCATCTAATATAAATTAACAAGATATAATTAAATTTAGTGAATTACAAAGATTTCTTTCTTTTTTTTTTTCTTTTTTTTTGCTTTTTTTGGGTCACACTCGGCAATGCTCAGGGGGCTACTCCTGGCTCTGCACTCAGGAATTACTCCTGGCGGTGCTCGGGGACCATATAGGATGCCGGGGATCGAACCCAGGCTGGCACAGGCCAGCCGCATGCAAGGCAAATGCCCTACCCGCTGGGCTATCGCTCCGGCCCCACAAAGATTTATTTCTATGATTAAACAGGATATCTATTATGGAGCAGAATCCTGTTTTAACTATTATTCCCGGTGACTTAATAGAAATGTATTATTTATTAAACTCTTCCCATTAAGTCAGGGAAATAATCACGGCAATTGGGGGGGAGGGGCAAGCATTTATTTGGAATGCTAACTTGAAAATCTGAAGGCAACATAAAGGCAGCGTGTTTGTTTGGGATGAAAAATTATCACTAGGGCAGCACATAGGGGAAAATTCGAACAGTGCCCTAGGGAGCCTCAAAGAGACGACGAGGGCTTGGGACTACAGTGCCCTAGGGAGCCTCGGAAGACGAGGGCATTGGGACTGACAGGAAGGTCAGGCCTGTCCTTGTGGGTGGAGTCTCCTGAGGATGTGGGGCACAGGGTCCCTGACAGGCACACTCGGGGGTCCTGGGAGCGGCAGGGGTGGGGTCTCACTGCAGGACGGTCTGGGTCTGTCACACCTGGGTGGCTCAGTAGAGCTCTCTGGGAAGGCGGCTTCGTGCTCATGGACACCAGCACAGGGACAGCGGCCCGGCTCCTTGCTCCACGTGCAGGCGGGTTTGGGCGGCGTCCTGGGGGAAAGGCCTGGCGCTCCTCGGTCAGCCTGGCTGCAAACGTGGCCTCCGCACAGGGCTGGGCGTGACCCTCCTAGATGCTGGCGCTGGCGGCGGGACGTGACGTCTGAGTCAGGGTTCATCAGCGGAACCTTCCGTCATCTTTGTCCTCCCCACGTCCTCCCCACAGGGAAAGAACGGGGCGCTGGTCAGTGGCCATCAGTGGCCACTCATATGGCCTGTGGGGGTCTTCTGGTCACCCCTCTCTGAGCCCAGGTTTGGGCCACAACATCCCCCTGCCTTCAGCTTCCTTCCCAAAGCCTCTCCCGGAGGTGAAGTGGGCCTGCGAGGAGGTGAGGTGGGCCTGTCAGGAGGTGAGGTGGGCCTGCAAAGGAGGTGAGGTGGGCCTGTCAGGAGGTGAGGTGGGCCTACAAGGAGGTGAGGTGGGCCTGCAAGGAGGTGAGGTGGGCCTGTCAGGAGGTGAGGTGGGCCTGTCAGGAGGTGAGGTGGGCCTACAAGGAGGTGAGGTGGGCCTGCAAGGAGGTGAGGTGGGCCTGCAAGGAGGTGAAGTGGGCCTGTCAGGAGGTGAGGTGGGCCTGCAAGGAGGTGAGGTGGGCCTGTCAGGAGGTGAGGTGGGCCTGTTGGGATCCAGTTGGTGCCTGTCGCCCCAACCCATGGCCTATCAGTGCTGGAGCCCCAAGGCCTGTTGGGAAACTCCCGTCTGGGACTATCAGGGGCCGCGGTGCCTGTCGGGAACTCCCGTGGACCTCGGGCTGCCGCCGGAAGTCCCCGTGGTCCTATCAGCACCCAGCGGTGCCTGTCAGGAGTCCTCCGCGGGCCAATCAGACCTCGGGCTGCCGCCGAAGTCCCCGTGGGCCTATCAGCACCCGCGCCGCGTGCCTGTCGGGAGGGCGAGTGTGGCCTGGCGGGAGGCCTGCGGATTCCTGAGGTTCGCGACGCCAGCCAGAGCCGGAAGGGGCAGAGGCTCAGGACCACGCTGACTGGGATCCAGGCGGGGACGCTCTCGCTTTGAAGAGCTGCGGCCATGAACTGGGTTGGGGCTCCGGTGAGTGGGCACGGGTTTCCCGGGCCCTGCCTGGGAGCTGAGAAGAGGTGGGACCGGGCAGGCCCCGCCACCCCCCTCAGGCCACACTCGCACTCGCTGGGACGTGTGGGTCTGGCCGTGTGGGCCAGGCCCGACTCTGTGGGTGGTCTTCAGAGCGGACTCGCGATGCCCGAGGGGGATTGCCCTGATGGAACCCGTGTAGGCGCTCGCGAGGGGCAGCTGCTGGCCACTTCCGCTTACCCTGACGGTCTGCTCGTGGCTGCTGACCGTGCAGCCTGACAGAGTGAACCCCTGGGGCCGGGATTCACCTGGCGAGAATCCTTTGTGAGGACACGCTAGCGACAAGGCGATTTGGGAGGCGCGTAGAGCCAGGATCGTGGGATTGTTGGGGATGCTCCCCTGGGGCTCGACGGGGCCAGCCCTTCCTGCACCTGGGCATGTTAACGGGCGCAACTGTCGCATTTTAGACATTTACTCCAGGGGTTTTTAGAGGAGGGGCCACGCCTGGCACCTCTCTGGGGTTACTCAGACACTGCACTTAGGTTTCACTCCTGGGTGCCAGGGGCCGAGCCTGGGCCAGCCGCGTGCAAGGCAAGGGCCCTCCCTCTGTACTGTCTCTCAGACCCCAGCTTGGCGAGTGTTATAACACCTTGCTCTGTCTTCGGGAAAAGTGGAATTTCATCAATGGTTTTTACCAAATTTAAAATCAAACTTGCTTTGATACATGATGATGGTTTTTACTTTAGCATTTTTAAAATGTGCCTCTTAAATGAGATGAAATCATTTTATAGTTGCGTAAGCACTAGTAATGTGTGTAGGTGCTGTTATTCTATTGCAGATTCTAATGATTCTTAAAGGTATAATATTTCAGTTGTTGTTGGAGGATACAAAAGCAGTAATTAGAAGGCAGGGAGTGTTTAATCTGTACTTCACCTGGAGGTTTGAGGTAAAGGGTGCCAAAGAACAAGCATGACATTTCCCTAGAGCCTGTTTTATTCCGAGTTTAGAACAAAATGCATTTTTTTAAAAATTAAAAAATGTACAGATAAATTATAGAACAAAGTGTAAAACTCTTGAAATTTCTTTGGGGGTTAGACTCAATAGGGTGAAATCTGTGTCTCTGCATTGTACAACTAGGTGGGCAGGATCTGGCTGCCCTCTTCTGGGCTTTAGGACCTGAAGCCTGCTTCCATCAAGCAATTCCAGCCATCAAAGAAAAGCAGTTTTTCTTTTAATATGTATTTTACAAGATTTATAAGCCCTGATTACAGACAGCTCTATGCAGTTTTATTCTACATATTCTTATATGTAGAATCTATATAATATATTGTGTAGAATATAATATCACTGTATCACTGTCTTCCTGTTCATCATCGATTTGCTCGAGCGGGCACCAGTAACATCTCCATATGTCCTGTCTCATGCAAGTAGAGCCCAAGGCCACCTGCTTGCTCCAGGAACATAAAGAGCCTCAAACCATTCCATCAGGTCATGGGAATGAGGTCTATAATTGTTACTGGTATTTGGCATATCAAATACGACACGGGTAGCTTGCCAGGCTCTGCCATGCGGGTAGCATACTCTTGCAGTCCAGAATATAATATATATTATTTAATTTTTTAGTCTACATATTCTTTTTTTTTAGTCTACATATTCTACATATAGCCGACATATTCTACAGTCAACCAATTTGTATTTTTAAAATTTAGTAGCTGTGAAATAACAAAAAGTTATTCATGATTTGGTTCCAGGCATACCATGTTTCAAGACAGATCTCTTCACCAGTGTCCACTTCTCTCTACTGATCCCTCCCATTGCACCACCAGTCTTTTGTTACAGGTGGTGTATGTGTGTTGTGTGTGTGTATTTGTGTGAGTGTGTATTACACTATGGTTTACAGTACTGTTGCGGATAGGGTTTCCTGTATAACATTTTTTTTATTTTTAAATTTTTATTATACCACCATGAGATATACAGTTACAAAGATGTTCATGTTTGGGTTTCAGTCATACAGTGTTCTAGAACCCATCCCTACACCAGTGCCCATTTGCCACCACCTATATCCCCTGATTCCCTCCTCCTCTCCCCCAGCCTGCCTCTATAGCAGGCACTTTGCTTCTCTCTCTCTTTCTCTCTCTCTCTCTCTTTCTATCTCCCTCCCTCCTCTCTCTGTCTCTTTTTTTCTTACGCATTGTGGCTTGCAATACGTTTAGAGTCATCATGTATATCCCTTTGCCTACTTTCAATGCTTAGTTCTAGGCTGGTATTATCATTTCCAACAATTATTAATACACTGTTCCTTTCTCTGTCTTACCTAACCTCTGACTCTCACACTTGCAGTAGATTCCACCCTCTGAGAAGATCTCCTGCTCCATGTTTTGTCTGGCTTTGGATATTGGTATCATGCTATTTTTTTTTTATTCCGCAAATAAATGCAGTCATTCTATATTTGTCCTTTTCCCTTTGGCTAATTTCACTCAGCATGATCCTCTCTATGTCCATCCATTTCTAGGCAAATTTTATAACTTTGTTTTCTCTAACAGCTGCATAGTATTCCATTGTGTGGATGTATTACAGTTTCTTTATCCAGTCATCTGTTCTCGGGCACTTTGGTTGCTTCCAGGTTCTGGCTATTGTGAATAGTGCTGCTATGAACATAGTCGAGTATATGGTGTTTCCACTGTGTGTTTTTGGTCTCCCAGGGTATATTCCTAGGAGTGGAATGGCTGGGTCAAATGGGAGCTCAATTTCTAGTCTTTGGAGGAATGTCCATATTGTTTTCCAAAAAGGCTCCACCAGTCGACATTCCCACCAACAGCAGATGAGAGTCCCTTTTTTCCCCGCATCCATGCCAACTCTTGTCCTTGCAGTGATGAGCATTTTTTTCATATGCCTTTTGGCCATTTGAATTTTTTTTTGTTGAAGTTTCTGTTCACTTCTTTCCCCATTTTTTTTGATGGGGTTGGCTGTTTTCTTCTTGTAAAGTTTGACCAGTGCCTTATATAGCCTGGATATTAACCCCCTTATCAGATGGGTATTGGGTGAATATTCTTTCCCCCTCTGTGGACTGTCTTTATATCTTGATCACCATTTCTTTTGAGGTGCAGAAGCCTTTTAGTTTCATGTGGTCCCATATGTTTATCTTTGCTTGCAATTGCTTTGTTAGTGGTGCTTCATCTTTGAAGATGCCTTCAGCTTCAATGTTGTGGAGGGTTTTTCCTATATTTTCTTCAGCGTACTTTATGGATTCAGGTCTGATACTGAGGTCTTTAATCCATTTTGATCTGACTTTTGTGCATGGTGTTAGATGTCCAAATTTTTTTTTTGTACACATAGCTGCCCAGTTTTCCCAGCACCACTTGTTGAAGAGGCTTTCCTTGCTCCATTTCATATCTTTTGCTCCTTTATCAAAGATTCAATGATTATGTATTTGAGACTGGGTGTCAGGATACTGAACTCTGTTCCATAGGTCCACAGGTCTGTTTTTACTCCCAAAACCAAGATGTTTTAATAACTACTGCTTTGTGGTACATTTTGAAGTTGGGAAAGGAGATGTCTCCCATCTTTTTTCACAAGAATTGCTTTAGCTAACTGGGGTTTATTATTCCATAAAAATTTCAGGAGTGTTTGGTCAATTTGTTCGAATAATGTCATAGGTATCTGTATAGGGACCACATTGAATCTGTATAAAACTCTAGGGAGTATTACCATTTTGACTATGCTAATTCTCCCAATCCATGAGCAGGGAATGTGTTTCCATTTCTTTGTGTTCTCTTTTATTTCTTGAAGCAGTGCTTTGTTGTTGCAGGACTCCTAAGGGCCGCTGCATCTGCTCTGGATTGCCTCCCTGCAAATCACTCCGTAGATAAGGGGGTAGTCTAAATGTGGCAGTTTATCCGACCATGTATGCTGTACTAGCTGGTATAAATATTCTCCCATGCTACCACAATCATCGTGGGACTAGCTAGATCTTACCAGCATATTAACCTGGCCACGTAGGACACCTAAGTAATTAGACCAGAGAGAAATGCTGTTTGCTTCCAAGCAAACAAGCATGGCTCCCTGATATACTCAAAGGCAACTAAAATATAAAACTACAATGAAGTAGAGGAGACTTGTGAAGGCTTGGAGAAATATTTAACTGGCATTGGTGTTGGTCAAGGACATGCCATCTTAGAAACCCCCTTCTCTACACTTCAAAAGCATTCCTAAGCAGATTTCGGCTCAAAACATTAGCACAGTAAAGGCCCTCGGTGAGGTGCAGGGAGGGATTACCTAAGGGCATTGGACCCTCCCTGCTTTCCATAACAGTGGGGGAAGGTCTGAGTTACAGGGATATAAACTAGCCGGTTCCCCGCTCTCGCGCCCTTCCTTCTTCCCTTGTGGGATCTCTCTCCTTGTGAGTGTGCATTTCCCCTTGGAAGCTTTTACACGTGGTGGTCGCCATCTTGGCCTACACGTGGCTGGGGTTATAGCCTGGAATCCTAAGCATCGGGTTTTTCCTTTTTGCTGATTTGTATGCCTGAACCTGTGATAAGTAAAGCCTTTTAAAACTGCATCGGATTCCTGAGTTTTCATCTGTTCCTCGCCCGGCTCGGAGGTAGAAGGGAACTCTCTTCCGGCACTGTCGGGGACCCGCGGAGCGCCCGACACTTTGTAGTTTTCTTTGTACAGGTCCTTTACACTCTTCATTAAGCTGATTCCTAGGTATTTGATTTTCTGTGGCATAACTGTGAATGGGATCATTTTCTTAATATCTTTCTTTTCTTTTGTTATTTATATATAGGAAAGCCATTGACTTTTGGGTATTGATTTTGTACCCTGCCACTCTACTATAGTTACCTATTGTTTCTAGGAGCTTTTTGGTAGAAAGTTTCTTTAGATATAATATGTCATCTGCAAATAGTGATAGCTTGACTTCTTCCTTGTCTATCTCGATGCCCTTAATGGCTTCCCTTCTTTTTTTTTTTGCTTTTTTGGATCACACCTGACCAACGCTCAGGGATTACTCTTGGCTCTTTGCTCAGGAATTACTCCTTGCAGTGCTTGGGGGACCATATGGGATGCTGAGGATCGAACCTGGGCTGGCTGTGCAAGGCAAACACCCTACCCGTGGTGCTATAACTCCAGCCCCTGTCCTTTTCTTCTTAATTGCTATGGCAAGCCAGAGGAACCCCCACACTATGAGGGCAGTCATTCTCAACCTCTGGACTTCACAGCTCCTCAGAGCTCCACCCAAGGTAAAAACCTATCTCTCCCTGTTGCAGTTCATCAGTAAATGCGAGATGAGAGCCTAGCCCTGAGAGTGTACCACCCACACAGCAGAGCCTGGTAAGCTACCTGTGTTGTATTTGCTATGCCAAAAACCAGTAATAATGATAGACCTCATTCCTGTGACCTGAAGGAATGGTTTGAGGCTCTTCATGTTCCTGGAGGCGAACAGATGCCCTTGGGCTACACTAGCTCGCAACAGGACATATGGAGATGTTCCTGGTGCCTGCTCGAGCAAATCAATGAACAACAGGAAGACAAGTGATATAAGTGATGGCAAGTGTCACTGTATCGCTGTCTTCCCATTGTTCATCGATTTGTTCGAGTGGGCACTAGTAACATCTCCATAAGATCTGTCACAAGTAAGTGTAACCCAAGGGCATCTGCTTCCCCCAGGGGCAGGAAGAACCCGAAACCATTCTTCAGGTCATGGAACTGAGGTCCATAATTGTTACTAGTTTTTGACATAACAAGTAAATAAAACACGGGTAGCTTGCCAGGCTCTGACGTGTAGGTGGCATTGTCTCAGTGAAGGCTCTCATCTCGATCATTTACCAATGAAACTTTTTTTTTTTTTTTTTGCTTTTTGGGTCACACCCGGCAACGCTCAGGGGTTTCTCCTGGCTCTGCACTCAGGGAATCACTCCTGGCGGCGCTCGGGGGGACCATATGGGATGCGGGGGATCGAACCCGGGCCGGCATGGGCCGGCCGCGTGCAAGGCAAGCGCCCTACCCGCTGGGCTATCGCTCTGGCCCCTACCAATGAAACTTAAAGGAGAGGGCCGGGGCGATAGCCCAGCGGTAGGGCGGTTGCCCTGCCTTGACCGGCACCATGCCGGCCTGGGTTCGATCCCCGGCGTCCCATATGGTCCCCCTGAGCGCCGCCAGGAGTGATTCCCTGAGTGCAGAGCCAGGAGCATACTCCTGAGCTCGGGGTGACCCAAAAAGCAAAAAAAAAAAAAAAAAAAAAAAAAAAAAAAACTTAAAGGAGAAAATTCAGGTTTTCTCTTGAATGGAGCTCTGACAGACATAGGGCAGAACTGCTACTGGCTCTCACTGTGCCCAGCTGCTCATGAGGTGCCTGGGAGGGATGGCAGGTTCTAGCCCTGGCCTGCCACCCCAGCAGAGCCTCACAACAAGCCAGACAACCCCCCACTCCATGAGGGGGCTCCATTTTCCACATCCCGACTTCCCCCTCGTCAGAACTCCACCCAGCAGACCAGCCTATCACAGCCTGGATCATCGAGATCCACCCTGCTGCAGTCTTTTTTTAAATCCGGCCCAGGTATGCTGATCCAGAGACAGACATGGGGCAGAGCTGCTACTGGCTCTCACTGTGCCCAGCCGCTTATGAGGCACCCGGGAGGGATGGCAGGTTCTAGCCCTGGCCTGCCACCCCAGCAGAGCCTCACAACAAGCCAGACAACTCCCTCACTCCATGAGGGCCTCCATTTTCCACATCCGGACTTCCCTCTTGTCAGAACTCCACCCAGCAGACCAGCCTATCACAGTGGCGCGCCGGTTCATCAATAAATGCTGGATTCTGAGATGACTAGAAGAGTATGCTACCCGCATGGCAGAGCCTGGCAAGCTACCTGTGTCGTATTTGATATACAAATACCAGTAACAATTATAGACCTCATTCCCATGACCTGATGGAATGGTTTGAGGCTCTTTATGTTCCTGGGGTAAGCAGGTGGCCTTGGGCTCTACTTGTATGAGACAGGTCATATGGAGATGTTATTGGTGCCCGCTCGAGCAAATTGATGATGAACGGGAAGACAGTGATACAGACAGTGGAGCTCTGAGGAACTCTGGAGTCTGGGTGTTGAGAATGACTGACTGCATGATGTGTGGTTTGCTCTGGCTTCTTGCTAGGCTTACTGGTATCAGTTACAACCTATCTAGAACTGTATACAATGTATAAATGTGAAAGATCTTGGGAAGGACCTTATCCTAAAATCAGCATTCTCTAAGAATATTGCGTGGTATGCCAAGGGAGCTCTGGGTCTGGCGTGGGTGGGTCTCTCTCTTCCAGGGCAACTGGTATGGAGGCGGAGGAAAGGGCAGGGCCCAAAACTCCAATCCGAGTCCAGTCAGTGTGGTCTCTCCCCCGCACATGAGAGCAAACCCTTGGAGCAATGTTGGACTCGGCCAGGGGCTGGCGAAGCCCCTTACCAGGAGGTCAGCTCTATGGGTTGTTTCCACATGGGGCCGGCCGAGCAACACAGCAAGTACTTCCAGTATTATATTGAAAAGAAATAGTGAGAGTGGGCAGCCTTATCTTGTCCCTGATCTTAGGGAGAAGGCTTTCAGTTTTTCCCATTGAGAATGGTACTTGCTGTGAGCTTTTGGTAGATGACTTTGAGTATATTGAGGAAATTTCCTTCGATTCCCATTTTATGGAAAGTTTTACCATGTACCGGTGTTGGATCTTGTCAAATGCTTTCTCTGCGGCGTATTGATATGATCATATTTTTATTTTTCTCTTATTGATGTGATGTATTATATTGATTGACTTGTGAATGTTGAACCATCTTTGCGTTTTAGGGATGAATCGGACTTGGTCATGATGATCTTTTTGATGAGTCTTTGGATTCTGCTTGCTAGTATTTTGTTGAAGTTCTTCAAGGAGATTGGTCTGTAGTTTTCTTTCTTTGTGATTCTCTGTCTGCTTTGGGTATCAGGGTGATATGCGCCTCATAGAAACTATTTGGGATTGTCTGTTTCTTCTATTTTCAGGAAGAGCTTGAAAACTGGCTGTAGGTCCTTCTTAAGGGTTTGGAAGAATTCACTAGTGAATGCATCTGGACCTGGGCTTTTTGTTTGGGCAGACTTTTAATTACTGTTTCAATTTCCTCGATGGTGATAGACTTATTCAGGTATGCATAACATTTTAACATAGAAAAAGTAGTTTCAAATCAGAACAATTTGTTTATTCTCTGTTAAGGTTGTTTTACAATTGACAGTTTTGAGAATTGTTAGGAACTTCAAGAATAAATATATCATTTATTCTTGAACTGCTGTGGGGGGTTAGGAATACCATCCCCCATGCAATAAAAAAATCTCCTGTTTAACTTGGTAGGACTGGTTTCAGGGTTGCCCCATCACCTTCATCACTAGAATCCAGTGATGCATGCGCAAGCCTTTGTAGTGGTCTTCATCGATGCTCTCAGGTGGTTAAATCTGCCTATAAATAAGCCCACACAATTTGTACTCATATTCAGAGGATAAGGTGTAGATAAGGTGTAGATAAATGGAGAATAGCTTTTAAACTTTCCCAGAATAACTGCTTCCTCAGAGCATTCATTATTAAATTAACAATTAAGTAATTTTTTTACTGCTTACCTGTTGTGACTACATTGTTAGTTAAGTTGTAGAATGTGTGTGGGGGCATTCATTAGAGAGAAACAATTTGGGCCACAGGATGACTGTTAGAGAATGAAATCAGAATTAGGTCAATGTCTATAATGTTAGATACATAGGTAATACTTAAGATGTAGCAAAATCTTGTTTTAAGTGCATTTTGTATATAATCTACATTCACTCTTAAGAACGCTGTGAAGTTTATTAAAATGTTACTTTTGTGTTGGTGGGGATACTGGGGCACAACTTTACATGATTTACCTAAGAGCCCCTTGCTTCTCAGTTGTTAGGATTTGAGCCCCATCCTATACTTAATTGTTATGCTATCTAGAAAGATGAGGTATAAATGGCACAAATAAAGGACTATTGATATTCAGAAAATGGAGAAACAGGAAATTTCCCACTGTCTTGAAGGTTAGCTATATCAGCTCAGAACAAACACCACAGAGAAGCAGTTAAATACAAGTTCTTGAAAACTTAAAGGGTAAGGAACATAATCGATCAAATGATAGGTTTAGCTTTTAGTGAGGCTTCTTAAAAAGAGGTGAGCTGGAAAAGAAGCTCAAAAAACTGTAATGGCAATATTTAATAAAGGTCTCTATACTTCCTTTTGTCAAGGGCTCTTTATGTTCCTGGAGCAAGCAGATGCCCTTGGGCTCTACTAGCATGAGACAGGACATGTGGAGATGTTACTGGTGCCCGCTCGAGCCAATCGATGATGAACGTGAATACAGTGATACAGTGATTGTCAAGGGAATGAATGAAGCAGGCTGTAGGCAAATTTGTGTTTTGCTCTTACCCATCTGATTTTGTATTTAAACATCAGCAGTCTCATGTCATATATTGTAGAAACCTGACATATTTGAAGTTTGATTATAGTTTTAGACTCACCCATTCATGTCTTCTGTTTGTGGAGAAAAGGGCTGGTTTTAGGGAAGAAGGAGGTGTCCCACATTTTACTTAATTTTTGATTACTTGGTCTGGACACTTTCGCAAGATGCATTTCATTTGGTCATTCATCCAGCCTGAGAAGATCCCAGAGAGGAATGGGGGTGGGGGCAGGGGAGGTGGAGGAGGAGGATTGTTTCCCATGCTCTGATAATGATGCAGGTGGACCCCACTGGTGGCTTATGGGAGGTGGGAAGGGGAAAGAGATGGTCGCTTTCTCCCCAGCTGCCTCTGCTTTGCTGTATGCAGGTGAAACTTGTGTCAGTGACTGTTACTCATAGCTTTCCCACCCAAACTGCCTTGATTTCCCAAAGGATGCGAATTCGGAATAAATAAGAGCAGAACTCTGAGTAGAGCCATCGTGCTTAGATGATGACCAGGGAAATACAGCAGCAAGGCCTTTACGTTTATTCAGACACAGAAAATGTAAGAGTATGTGTCGGGGAACACCACCGGGTCCCCGACAGTGTCAGGACAGAGGTTGTCTTCTACCTCCGGGGACGCCGGAGAAAGATGAAAACTCACGAGTCCGGTGCAGTTCCAAAAATGGCTTTTAATCGTACAAAAGCTCTTCCACAGCAATCCAATATAATGAACAAACTCTAGCTCTGGTCGAACTTAGACCATACAAAAGAGCCTAAGTCTCCCACCAAAGAGAGAGGATGTCACCCGAGCTGAGTCCTACCCAGAAGGAGCAAAAGGCCAAAGAGCAAAAGGCCAAAGCCAAAAGCCAAAAACCGCAGGAACCAAAAGCTGAAGGCTGAGGAACCAAAAGGCAAAAGGCAAAAAGGTGAAGGGGCCTCAAGTCAGCCCCTTATACACCAAAGTAATCCAATCGGGAGGTTGTCATGCCAACAAAGAACCCTAAACAGAGTGTAATGCCACACCCTATTGCAGGTATAAACAAAGGTTACACCAAGGACTAATCCCGAGATTATCTCTTATGTAAAACACTGGAGAGAGAGGGGGCTGATATAAAGTAATACATCTTCACTTCATGAGCTTCATGTAATCTAGATGGTACCCACAAGGTCCTTATTATTATTATTATTATTATTTTTTTTTTTTTTTTTGCTTTTTGGGTCACACCCAGCGACGCTCAGGGGCTACTCCTGGTTCTGCACTCAGGAATTACTCCTGGCGGTGCTCGGGGACCATATGGGATGCCGGGGGATCGAACCCAGGCCGGGCACAGGCCGCGCCGCGTGCAAGGCAAACGCCCTACCCACTGGACTATCGGCCCCGCCCCAAGGTCCTTATTATTATCTGCACCAGTGTGATTCTGAGTATCTTGTTCTCATGTACTGAAAGGGTCATACTCGCCTGCTTAGAGCAAACTAGTATGATCCTTCCTATAGTCTTCCTTTAGTCTCAGCATAGCCAGGGTGGTAGTCTCCTGGTAAATTCTAACTGTCCCACGTTGGGTGCAGTGGGTATAAAGAGGAGCTGTGCCCAATCTAGAAAACATAGAAGTCTTAATAGATGTATAAGTCAGAAGTTATTCAATCAAGGTGACTTCTGTAACTGCCACACCCTCTAGAAGTGTTTACATAGAAGAGAGATCTCATTAGAATGAACATTGGCATAAATAAGATTAAGCTGGGAGTGAGCAAAACAACAAAACTCCCAGATTAGCTAAACATGTCCTCCAACAAGTATGAAGGAGAGATTTCTTTGGGCAAGCGACATGGTGTTGCTCCTGGAGCTGGGCATTTCAGCTTAGACCAGGTGGGGACGCAGAACTAACTGTAAAGGTTGGAGCTGTGGGGCCAGAGAGAGAGTACAAGTGATGGAGGTGGACCCCACGGGAGGGAGCGAGATGGTCGCCTCTCCCCAGCCACCTCTGCCACGCTGGGACCCGCTGGGCAGGATAGGACTGATAAAGTCTGCGACGAGCTCCTGCTCGGCGTGGGCCTGAGCCCCACCAGGCCCACGAGGTGGCCGTCAAGCCACACCTGAAGCCCGCTTGATCTCTAGACATAGGAGTTGATCCCCACCACCCAAGATTTCTCGGGGAGCCACGGACTCAGGCTGGAGTGAGGAATTGCTCTTTGCAGGAAAGGAAAGTCAGTCCTAGGCCTTACCCAGGGTTTCCTCAGGGTTCTTGTCTTCCTCGCAGAAAAAGAATTTTCAGGAGTTGACGAGCAGTGAAGTAAAACAGATTTTATTATGGAGGTTTTAGGATGGGGAAGGAGGAGGGAAAGTTATAGAGAGAGTACACATCTCAAGAGGGGAGATGCGGGCTGCTCCAGAGGCTGAGAGTGAGCAAGCCCTGACTGATTTCCAAAGGGGGCTTTTATTCCTTGGGTTGGAGTGCTCTGGAATCTTCTGCTGAGCCTCAAAGTTGATGGGGGTTAAGGGCTGTGTGGGAGAAGGTGGATCCAGCTTCCTCAGGGTCTATTGTTGATTAATGGGTCCTATCAAGTCTTCATTCCTGGTTCCAAAAGGTGATAGCCTAATGGTGACAGTTCATTGCCATGCAGGGCCCCCCTGTCTGCCTGCCTACATCAATAATACTTGTAAACAAGATGGTATCTTGAAATATTTTACAATATAAGTGTGCTGTTGCTTGACACCAGACTGAGAAGTAGAAATTCTGTTCTAAGGTCTTTCAAAATGGAAACAACCCGATGGAAGCAGAGTTGTGGCACTAGTCGTGTATGTAGTCTGGAATATAGCAGAGAATGACTCCAAGGTGGGGTTTATACCAGTTAAAATTTTTCTGTAGAAAAATTAACAAGTTTTTCATATTTTGGTGTGACTATAAGCTCTTCAAATAAAATCAACACCACTCTAATTCACTCTAGGTGTCAGGGGCTCTGTGAATTTGGGTTAACCATAAAACGTCTCTATACAGGGGGTGATCTGAGTTGTTAAGTATGACTTATAGGAGAAAATTATACAGAATTGTGTACAGCATTGAGTGATGAAAAACATCTGAGAATTGAAAGCCTTCTAAGATGAGTGAGGAATGTACAGTTTGTGGACTGTATACAGCCCATGAAATCATGTGAAATTATGGCACCAGGACATTGACAGAATGTACTGCGTATATATTTTTGTTAGCTGCCTCTCTGCCTATTTTATATGGCCAGTGAGTGAGTGATATAAATTTCCAGTGGCCTCTGGTAGAGAAAGGTTCCTTACCCCTGCTCTAAGATCAGGCATAAGATCAGGATGTCCAGTGTCACATTTGCTATTTAGTTTGGTATTGAAAGTCTTTGCCTTAGCAATTAGGTAAAAAAAGATATTAAGGGAACCTATGTTGGAAAATAAGTCGAACCGTCACCATTTGCAGTGACACATTGATCACTTCACTTGATCACTTGAATCCCGTTATTCATCGATTTGCTCGGCGGGCGCCAGTAACATTTCCATTGGACCCTATCACGTGCCAATGTAGCCCAATGGCATCTGTTTGATTCAGGAATATGAAGAGCCTCAAACCGTTCCTTCAGGGTCTTAACAAGGAAGTCTGACCATCTTGTAGGTGGGCGGCCACGTGATCTTTTGACATCCCGTGGGATCCAGTCAGTAATGGCTCTAGTCCAGCGGTTGTCTCCAAATCGCATTACATGACCAGCCCATCTGATTTTCGATGTCTTGGCAAACGAGACAGCGTCCCTGATTCTGGAATAGCGACGGAGGTCAGAACTCTGGATTCCTTCTCTCACTTGAGTGAGGCGTGATATTCCAAGCATAGCTCTTTCGATGCCTCTCTGGGAGACCCGAATAGCATTCTCATCCTGCTTTCATAGGGCCCAGGTCTCTGAGGCGTATGTTAATGCAGGGAGAACGGTGGAGTCGAAGAGATGTGCCCGGAGCCGGAGTTTCTTTGTCCTTTTAGCTATTTCTTCAATGCCTTTGAAGGCATTCCATGCCGCTCTCTTCCTCCTGCGCAGCTCAGGTTTTAGGTCGTTCATCATGTTGACTTCTCGACCTAGGTACACATAACTGCTGCATTCAGAGATGTTTGTTCCATTGAGAAACCAAAAGACTATCAAAATCTTCTAGAAATGATAAAACCATGTGTAAGGCAGAAGACTGTAGCATCACTATGCAGTAAGTGGAGTTACTGCTATGTGAAAATAATTAAGTAGAAGACAGCATAAAGCACAACAGTTCTGGTAGCAATTTTGTGTCTCCTCCTCTCCCCAGCCCCCAATCAAGTACCTAGGAATCAACCTAATGAAGAGGTGAAAAACTTAAGGAAAACTATAAATCACTGTTAAAAGAAATAGAAGATACAAGGAAATAGAAACACTCTATCTTTTGGGTTGGAAGGATTAACATTGTTAAAATGATGACTCTACCCAAAACCACTGTTCAGATTCAATGCAGTTCCCATAGAAACTCTGATGGCATTTAAATTCTGTTGTTGTTGTTTTGTTGTTATTGTATCACTCACTTGTATCATTTGTCTACATCATACACAAAAGTTAATACAAAATGGATCAAAGACCTGGATATTAGATATAAATCCTTAAAAAAGAAACAAGGAAAGCAAGTAGAAATCTCTGTGATATTGTCTGTGGACCCATCTTCAATGACTTAAGCCATTGGCCAAGCAACCAAATGCAAAAAAAAAACAAGAGGGACTATCACTATCTTCCCATTCATCATCTATTTGCTTGAGTGGGCACCAGTAATATCTCCATATGTCCTGTCTCATGCTAGTAGAGCCCAAGGGCATCTGTTTGCTCCAGGAACATAAAGAACCTCAGACAATTATATTAGGTCATGCAAATGACCTAATATAGTTGTTACTGGTATTTGGCATATCAAATACGACAAGGGCAGCTTGCCAAGCTGTGATAGACTCATCTGCTGCTGGGTGGAGTTCTGATGAGAGGGTAGTCCGATGTGGAAGATGGCGGCCCTATGGAGTGGTGGGGTCGTCTGGCTTGTTGGGCCCTGCTGGGGTGGCGGGCCAGGGCTATAACCTGCCATCCCTCCTGGGTGCCTTGTGAGCGGCTGGGCACAGGGAGAGCAAGTAGCAGCTCTGCCCCATGTCTGTAAGTCTCTGGATCAGCATACCTGGGCCGGATTGAAAAAAAAAAACTGCTGCAGGGTGGATGTTGATGATCTGGGCTGTGATAGACTCATCTGCTGCTGGGTGGAGTTCTGACGAGAGGGAAGTCTGATGTGGAAGATGGCAGCCCTCATGGAGTGGGGGCGGTCGTCTGGCCTGTTGGGATGCCCTGCTGGGGTGGGACTATACCAAACTAAAGGCACTATACCAAACTAAAAGTTTTTGCATGGCAAAAAGAAACAATCATAGGAATAAAGAGACATCCTTCCGACTGGGAGAAAATATTTGCTCATTACATATCTCACAAAGGGATAATATTCAAGATCTCTAAAGCACTAGTAGAACTTAAGAAAGGACTGGAAAAAGTACAGAGATTAAAATGGTTGCTTTGCACACAGCTTTCTCCATTCCATCCCCAGCACTGCACATAGTCCCCAGACATCACCAGAAGTGATCCCTGGCCCTAAGGGCTAAAGAAATCCCTTAGTGCCTCTCCCCAAAACAAACTTTTTAAAAAATGCCATTATAAATGGGCAGAAGAACTAAACAGGCAAAGAGGACATACAGGTGACTGGTACTTATTTGAGAAAGTGTTCAGAACTTAGGGAAACATAAGTTGTAACTATATCACCTCCCACCTGTGACACTGGATGGTTTCAAAAGGAGTAACAAATAGCGCCTGCAGGGATGTAGGGCAAAGAGGAGCCTTCATCCACTGTAGGAATACTCTATGGTTCAGCTCTATGGAAAGCAGAATGGAAATTTATCAAAAGATTTAGAATTGAACTTCCCTTTTATACAGAGATTCTGATTCTTGGCATCTACCCCAAGAGTCCAGAAACTATTTTGAAAACGTGTTTGCATTCCTATTTATTGCAGTGCTAGTCACAATAGGTAAGATCTGGAAACAAAGCAAGTGCTCAAGAACAGATGAGTGGATAAAGAAACTGATACATAGTCGACTAAGCTGTGAGAAAAGATGGAATCCTGTAGTTTTCTGATACTCAGATGGACCTAGAGGATATGTTGAGTGAAATCAGAGGGAGAAGGACAAATAAAGGATGTCAGAGGTAGAGGGACAAAGGGTGATCTCTCACATGGGAAAAATAAACATGGTAAGGGAATTAAAAATGAGCAGTAGTAATAGTCCCCTAGAGTGGACCATAGGGCTGAGTTTGCCAGAAGGGTGGGGTGGGAGAATGGAAGAGGATCTGGGGGCATTTGTGGAAGGATGCTGACGGACACTGGTGGGAGGTATGGTACTGGAACACTGAATGACAAAACACTAATAATATCGGAAATCACAGGACCTACATAAAACTCCTTTATGCTGTCTTTCATTAGTGGCATTTAATACATTAAAATATTTGAAGAATTACTTCATAAAAGAATATGCATTCAATTAGTTCACTTGATCTACTTCCCATAGACCATCAATTACTCGAGCAGGCACCAGTAACATCTCAATATGTCCTGGCACATGCGAGATAGCCCAAGGGCATCTGCCCGCTCCAGGAACATAAAGAGCCTCAAACCATTCCATTCGAGTCATGGAAATGAGGTCAATAATTGCTACTGGTATTTGGCATGTCAAATACGACACTGGTAGCTTGCCAGGCTCTGCCGTGCGGGTGGTATAATCTTGTAGTCGAGCATTTATTGATGAACCGCTTGCAGCTGCGTGAGCCGGGCTGTGATCAGCAATTTAGCTGGGTGGAGTTCTGATGAGAGGGGAGTCCGGATGTGGAAAATGGCGGTCCTCATGGAGTGGGGGTTCCTCTGGCTTCTTGGGAGGCTCTGCTGGGGTGGCGGGCCAGGGCTAGAACCCGCCACCCTTCCTGGACACCTCGTGATCAGCTGGGCACGGGAGAGCAAGCAGCAACTCTGCCCCGTGCGTGTGAGTCTCTCTTTGTCTATGTCCCTATATTTCTCAATCTCTTTTCTATTACCATTGAGTCTAAGATTAAACTGCAGCGGCTCCACCGCCGGCGCGCCTTCACAGCTGTGGATCTGGAATCTCTGTCTTGCTGTGTTTGGCTGTGGTGGCTGGAGCTCAGCGTCACACCCGCTGAGCCCGGAGGCTGGGGGTGGATAGAGGCCCCCAATCCTTGCTCCGAGGTCCAGTAGAGCGCAGCCGCCTGCATGGCGAGCAGGCCCTAGGAGCTATGTAGGACACAACTAGGTGCTGGCCGAGCCTTTTGCCTTTCCATCAGGAACTCCATAGGGCCGCTCACCATGAGACCAAGCTGCGCAGCCGTGGATCTGGAGTCTCTGTCTTGCGGCGGTTCTGTCTATTTGCCTTGTCCAAAATTCATTATTTTATATATATATATATATATATATATATATATATATATATATATATATATATATATATATATATATATATATGCAAACTTCTAAGTTTTACTTCCCCTATTACTACACTGTTAACATTAAGAAGAAATAGCCTTTTCTGGGGAGGCTGGTGCTCGGCTTGCGCCGGGCCTAGCTGACCATGGAACCCCGAGGAGGACAGATGGGTTTTGGGAGTGGGCCGCCGCCTCTGGGGGGTCCCGGAAGCAGCCAGATGAGACTCGCCCATCACACTAGCCACCATTTTTGCTGTCCGGCGCTGGGAAACTGCCTCATGACCAGATCAACAGGGCAAAGCCAGTTCGAGCCCAAGTCGTGCGGCCGCTTGCGCCGCGTGGTCCACTAAAATAGTGAAACAGTAATGTCTTTTTTTTTTTTTTTAACATTTTATTATACCACCGTGAGATATACAATTACAACGTTGCTCACGCTTGGGGGTTTCGGTCACACAGTGTTCCAGCACCCCGCCCTCCACCAGTGCCCCTCAGCCGCCACCCATGTCCCCAATTCCCTCCCCCCCTCCACATCCCGCCTAAATGGCAGGTTCTTTGTCTCCTCTCCTCTCCCCTCTCTCTCTCCTCCTTCTCCCACACATTGTGGGTTGCACTCACGTACACTTAGAAGCCATCATTTGCATTTTTTGTCTGTCCTTAATGCTCAGTTCTATGTTAGCATCAGAACTTTAGACATTTATTCACTCATGTTCCTTTCTCTATCTAAACCAACCTCTGACTCCCACACGCTTGTGGTAATTTCCACTTTTGGTAAGATCACCTAGTATATTTATGCCATGCAAATAAATGCAGTCATTCTATGTCTCTCCCTTTCCTTCTGACTAATTTCACTCAACATGAGTCTTTCCATATCCATCCATTTATAGCAAAATTTCATAACTTCATTTTTTTCTGACAGCTGCATAGTATTCCATCGTGTAGATGTACCACAGTTTCTTTATCCAGTCATCAGTTCTCGGGCATACTGGTTGTTTCCAGGTTTTGGCTATTGTGAACAGTGCTGCTATGAAAATAAAAGTGCGGATTGTGTTTCCGCTGTGCGTTTTGACTTTCCAGGGTATATTCCCAGGAGCGGTATGGCTGGGTCAAAGGGGAGCTCAATTTCTAGTCTTTGGAGGAATGTCCATATTGTTTTCCAGAAAGGTTGTACAAGTCGACATTCCCACCAACAGTGTATGAGAGTCCCCTTTTCCCCCACATCCACGCCAGCACTTGTTGCTTTTACCCTTTTGGATATGGGCCATTCTCTGTGGTGTGAGGTGATATCTCATTGTTGTTTTGATTTGCATCTCTCTGATGATTAGTGATGATGAGCATTTTTTCATATGCCTTTTGGCCATTTGGATTTCTTCCTTGTCAAAGTTTCTGTTCATCTCCCTCTCTCCATTTTCTAATGGGGTTGGCTGTTTTTTTTTAATATAGCTGTACCAGTGCCTGATATATCCTGGATATTAACCCCTTATCAGATGGGTATTGGGTGAATATTCTTTCCCATTCCGTCGACTGTCTTTCTATCTTGGTCACTGTTTCTTTCGAGGTGCAGAAGCTCTTCAGTTTCATGTAGTCCCATATATTTATATTTTCTTCTAGTTGCTTTGTTAATGGTGCTTCACCTTTGAAGATGTCTTTAGCATCGATGTCGTGGAGGGTTTTTCCTATATTTTCTTCAACATACTTTATGGATTCAGGTCTGACATTGAGATCTTTAATCCATTTTGAACTGATTTTTGTGCAAGGTGTTAGACACAGGTCCAAATTCATTTTTTTACATGTAGCTGTCCAGTTTTCCCAGCACCACTTGTTGAAGAGGCTTTCCCTTACTCCAGTTTGGACTCTTTGCACCTTTATCAAAGATTAACTGATCATGTCTTTGAGGGTGGGTGTCAGGATACTCAACTCTATTCCATAGGTCCACCGGTCTGTTTTTATTCCAGTACCACGCTGTTTTAATTACTGCTGCTTTGTAGTACAGTTTGAGGTTGGGAAAGGTGATGCCTTGAAACAGTAATGTCTTTTAATGCACTGCATTCCACGAAGAGCAGGAAAGTTTTTTTGGGAAAGAGATATAAAGAGGAAAGAAATGACATACAGAACCCGCCAAGTGGTTGAGGGTGCGGGAGGGGGAGGGAGGTGGGGACATTGGTGATGGGAGATGGTTTTGGGGCGGATGGTGCGTGTTGGAACACTGTAGAATCAAAGCTCTACATGAGCATCTTTCAATTAAAAAAAAAAAGGTGGAATCTACCACAAACATGTGGGAATCAGTGGTTAGGTAAGACAGAGAAGGGAACAGTGTGCTAATATTTGTCAAAAGTGATAATACCAGCCTAGATTGAGCATTGAATATAGGAAAAAGATATACATGATAATCTCTAAATGTATGTATTGCAATCCACAATGTGTAAGAGAAGAGAGAAAGAGAGAGAGAGAAGAGATAAAGAACTTGCCATAGAGGCAGGCTAGGGGAGGGAGGGGAAGTGGGGACATTGGTGGTGGTGGGAAATGGGCACTGGTGGAGGGATGGGTGCTGGAACACTGTATGACGGAAACCCAAACATGAACATCTTTGTAATTGTATATCACATGGCGGTGTAATAAAAAATTAAAAAAAAAAGAAATAGCCTTTTTTTCTTGTGATAAGAACTTTCCTGTTCTAGTCACTTCAACAACTTTCAGTTATTCCACACAGGATTGTTAAATACAGTCACTAAGTTATAATCACATCCCAACAACTTGCGGATCTTATAACTCAGCTTGACTATTTAAAATACTCCTCCCGGGGGCCTGAGTGATAGTCCAGCAGGTAGGGTATTTGCCTTGCATGTAGCCGACCCAGGTTCGATCCCCAGCATCCCATATGGGCACCGCCAGGAGTAATTTCACTGAGAAATACAATTGAGTAATTACTCAATTAGTTATTGAGCAATTTTAAACATTTTTGTTTAAAGTATCCTGTGACTATAATTACCAAAAACTTAACTTCTAATGAATTATAATTATGAAAGTCAAATTTCTAAGATTTTGTTGTGAATAACCTCAAAAACTGATTTCTGTTTGGATATTGGTCACGTGCTGAAAACTCATCTACTATGAGACTCAGGAAGTCGCTACTCCTAATTGTCATTATATCTTAGAACTGTGGAACAGAGTTTTCTGGGTAAAGGTACTAAACGAATCTAGACTCTCAGAATTTTAAAGTCTACGTTCTGAGTATTTAATTTGATATTTTTCTTAGTGCCTTATTGATTACGTCTAACATCTTTTTTTTTACTTATAATTTAAGAAAGGTTTATTGAAAAAATATAACATCCTAATAGGCTCATTACTATTCCTGACACATGAGGTAGATCTGCTTTAGTTTTGTGGAAAATCAATGAAAGCACTTTTTCTAGGATAGTTGCTGTCCTGAATCTCAATAAGGCTGCTAGCTAACATTGTGAGATTATGTTTTAGGTTACCATTTATTTTTCTGTAACACTAGGCATAGAATGTCTTTCATTTGTTACTGCTCTATAACTGTTTTTTTACATGTACTTTAAGATATTAGCACATAAGAGATCTTAACATTTGGAAATACATTTTTTGGGCATAATTCCACTTACAAAAATGAAGCAAATAGTAAGCCAAACCATAGCAGTAAAAACATAAAACAAATCAGAAGGCTTCTAAGCTGACAGTCTTATGAAGTCTTAAAGCATTTGACACCTATGGTATTTAACCCCGAGTGTACTTAGCTCTTACATATACATGTGAAATCTGTCTCGGTGTGTTTTTTGTTGTTGACAGCCTTGTGTGTCTAGAAACATGTATTGTTGGCATGTTTCTTTAAGTCTTTACTAGAAAGGGTAGCATGGTTTTAATACCACGAGTCTTTAGTACTATTCTTTATCTCTTTTCTTCTCATTCTTATTCCCTCCCTTAACCTTTTTATATCTCACTGGTTTCTTATTCTCTCCTAATTAGTGACTATGTAGTAAAAATTCTAGTTCCCAGGATTGGGTAGAATATAGTCTATAGGTAGTTTGTGTATTGATTTTATTTTTAAGCCTGTAGCTATGATGGTCACTTGATCACTTGATCACTTGAATCCCGTTATTCATCGATTTGCTCGAGCGGGCGCCAGTAACATTTCCATTGCACCCTATCACGTGCCAATGTAACCCAATGGCATCTGGTTGATTCAGGAATATGAAGAGCCTCAAACCGTTCCTTCAGGGTCTTAACAAGGAAGTCTGACCATCTTGTAGGTGGGGCGGCCACGTGATCTTTTGACATCCCGTGGGATCCAGTCGGTAATGGCTCTAGTCCAGCGGTTGTCTCCCAAATCGCATTACATGTCCAGCCCATCTGATTTTTCGATGCCTTGGCAAACGAGACAGCGTCCCTGATTCTGGAATAGTGGCGGAGGTCAGAACTCCGGGGGTTCCTTCACTCACTTGAGTGAGACGTGATATTCCAAGCATAGCTCTTTCGATGCCTCTCTGGGAGACCCGAATAGCATTCTCATCCTGCTTTCATAGGGCCCAGGTCTCTGAGGCGTATGTTAATGCAGGGAGAACGGTGGAGTCGAAGAGATGTGCCCGGAGCTGGAGGTTCTTTGTCCTTTTTAGCTATTTCTTCGATGCCTTTGAAGGCATTCCATGCCGCTCTCTTCCTCCTGCGCAGCTCAGGTTTTAGGTCGTTCATCATGTTGACTTCTCGGCCTAGGTACACATAACTGCAGCATTCAGAGATGTTTGTTCCATTGATAGTGAATGGGGCCTCAGGAACTAGTTCATTTCTCATGAACATAGTTTTCTTCAGATTCAGCTGTAGACCTACCTTTCCACATTCTCGGTTAAAGTCAGCCAGCACTTGTGCCGCTTGGCTAATGTTTGGTGTTATTAGAACGATGTCATCAGCGAAGCGGTGGTGGTGTAGTTCACGGCTGTCCTAGGCTGCCAAAAGCGAAGAAGGACTAAAATGACTGTCTGTACTTTCAATGCGCGTGCGCTGGCATCGGAAGCATATATTGAGGATCTGATGGTGCAAGCGCAAAAGATCAAGTACGACATCATTGGTCTGACTGAGACGAGGAGGCGTCAGTCGCATCATGCTGTATTTGACACCGGAGAAGAAGAATTGTTCCTTGGAACATGTGACGAAAAGAGGCGTCGGTGGCGTTGGTGTCCTAGTCAACACGAACATGGCTGTCAACATTGATTCATTTGAATGCCTAACAAACCCGAATAGGAGCGATTACACTTGAGGAGATGTGGCCCCCTGCCAGCAATTTCTATCTTCATTGTCTATGCACCAACATCCACATACAAAGAAGATGAAATTGAGAAATTCTACATGGAATTGGAGGAGTTCTATAAAAAAAGATCACACCTTCTACAAGATCATAGTTGGTGATTTTAATGCCAAGATAGGACCAAGAAGATCGGCTGAAGAACTCCACATCGGGACCCATGGCCTAGAATGGAACGAACAGGGTGAGAGACTATCTGAGTTCATCATGTCCACCAAGACTATTCATGGGAACTCACAGTTTCAGAAGGCTGAAGCGAAACGTTGGACATGGGAATCTCCTGGCGGACAGTTCCACAATGAAATTGACCACATCATCTTCAATCGACGGTTTTGTCTGACTGATGTTGCTGTCGTCCCCAGATTCCAGACAGGATCGGACCACCGTCTCCTTCGTGCAAAATTCTACTTCCCACAACGAGGAGAAAAAGCTGCAATGTTTAAGAAGAGAACTCCCAGAACGACCACCAACTGGGAACTCTTTGGCACCATTGCAGCAACATGGGAAGATACCATCATTGATGACATCGATGAAGAATACAACCGACTGGTTCAGCACCTCCATGATTGTGCGAAGAATGCCGAGAGAGAGAAAGACACAAAAGGACGCTTGTTTTCAGAAACTCTTGAGCTCATTCGCCAACGTGGCAAGGCGCGAGCCTCAGGAGACCAAATGCTAACGTCCAAGCTTGCTAAACAGTGCAGAGAAGCGATAAAAGCAGACCTCAAAGACAGAAGAGCAGAAATACTGGAAGATGCAGCAGAAGCCAGGAAAAGTATTCGCACTGCCCGCCTGTCCTTCGCCAACTATAAGACCAAGATGACTGCCCTCCGACGCCCTGATGGATCTATCACATCTTCCAGAAAGGCAATGGAGAAGATTATCCAGGACTTCTACTCAAATCTCTTTGATAGCCACATCCACCTGCCCACATACCAAATTCCACAGGATGGATATGTCATTCCCAACGTTCTCCCTTCTGAAATCCAACATGCCATCTCGTCGGTAAAGAAGGGAACAGCACCAGGCCCAGACGAAGTCAGACCCGAACACCTGAAGAATCTGCCATCGGTTCTCATCAATACACTAGCTCGGCTCTTCACACGCTACCTGTCCGAATGCAAGGTGCCCTCCCAATGGAAAACCAGCAGGACAGTTCTACTGTTCAAGAAGGGAGACATTCACGACATCGGCAACTATCGCCCCATCTGCCTGTTGTCTGTCATCTACAAGCTGTTTACACGAGTCATCCTGAACAGGATTAGCAGAACACTAGATGAAGGACAACCATGCGAGCAAGCAGGTTTCCGGAAAGGATTCAGCACAATCGACCATATCCACACAGTAACCAAGCTCATTGAGGTTTGTAGGGAGTACAAGATGCTGCTCTGTCTCACGTTCATTGATTTACAGAAAGCCTTTGATTCTGTGGAGACTGAAGCAGTCATCAAAGCCCTAGCCAAACAGGGTGTTCAAACCCAATACATCAAGATTTTTCATGAGCTGTATTACGGATTCACCACCAGGATCTCACCATTCTACAAAGAAGTGATCATTGATGTCAAAAGAGGGGTTCGACAGGGGTGATACCATCTCACCAAAACTCTTCAGTGCCACCCTCGAGAACATCATGAGACAATTAGAATGGGAAGGAATGGGAGTGAAGATAGATGGTCAGCTATGATGGTAGCTAGTATTTATTCATCTTTCTGA
>JAJIBD010006953.1:0-20941 GCA_021461705.1 Cryptotis parvus | reverse complement strand
TCGGATGGACATGGAGAAGATTATGTTGAGCGAAATTAGCCAGAAGGAGAGAGAGATACAGAATGACTGCATTTATTTGCATGGCATAAATATATAGTACATATTATGATACCAATATCCAAGGTCAAGTGAAGCATATATCAGGAGGTCTTGTCAAAGGTGGAAATTATCAAAACGTGTGGGAGTCAGAATTTAGGAAAGACAGAAAATGGAACAGGGTGCTAATAATAGTCGAGGGTACTAATGCCAACCTAGAACTGAGCATTAAATAGAGGCAAAAAGGATTCACATGACAACCTTTTAATGTATGTTCTGTAATCCATAGTCTGGAAGGGAAGGAAAAGAGAGAGAGAGAAAGGGAAAGAAATAAAGAACCTGCCATGGAGGTGGGCTGGGGAAGGGGAGGGAACCGGGGATGTTGTTGGGAGATGGGCACTGGTGGAGGGGACGGGTGCTGAAACACTGTATGACCAAAACCCCAAACATGAACTTTTTAATTGTATATCTTTTTATTTGTATATCTCACGGTGGTATAATAAAATACTTAAAAAAAATAAAAGATACCCATGACATTCTTTAAAGAAATTGACCAAATACTCCTGAAATTCGTATGGAATAGTAAACCCCCACGGATAGCTAAAGCAATTCTTTGGGAAAAAGATGGGAGGGATCACCTTTCCCAACCTCAAACTGTACTACAAAACATCAGTAATAAAAACAGCATGGTACTGGAATAAAAACAGACCTGTGGACCTATGGAATAGAGTTGAGTATCCTGACACCCACCCTCAAAGCCATGATCAGTTAATCTTTGATAAAGGTGCAAAGAGTTCAAACTGGAGTAAGGAAAGCTTCAACAAGTGGTGCTGGGAAAACTGGACAGCTACATGTAAAAAAATGAATTTGGACCTGTGTCTAACACCTTGCACAAAAAATCAAAATGGATTAAAGATCTCAATATCAGACCTGAATCCATAAAGTACATTGAAGAAATCACTGTATCACTGTCTTCCCATTCATCGTCGATTTGCTCAAGCGGGCACCAGTTAACATCTCCATATGACCTGTCTCCTGCAAGTAGAGTCCAAGGGCACCTGCTTGCTCCAGGAACATAAAGAGCCTCAACCCATTCCATCAGGTCATGGGAATGAGGTTTATAATTGTTACTGAAATCTGGCATATCAAATACGACACGGGTAGCTTGCCAGGCTCTGCTGTGTGGGTAGCATACTCTTGTAGTCATCTCAAAATCCAGCATTTATTGATGAACTGCGCAACAGCAAGCGGCCGGGCGAGCCGGGCTGTGATAGGCTGGTCTGCTGGGTGAAGTTCTGAGGAGGGGGAAGTCCAAATGTGGAAAATGGAGGTCCTCATGGAGTGGGGGGGGGGTCGTCTGGCTTGTTGTGAGGCTCTGCTGGGGTGGCGGGCCAGGGCTAGAACCTGCCATCCCTCCCAGGCACTTCATGAGCAGCTGGGCACAGTGAGAGCCAGTAGCAGCTCTGCCCCGTGTCTGTCACATTGAAGAAAATATAGGAAAAACCCTCCATGACATTGAAGCTAAAGACATCTTCAAAGGTGAAACACCATTAACAAAGCAACTAGAAGAAAAGATAAACATATGGGACTACATGAAACTAAAGAACTTCTGCACCTCAACAGAAACAGTGACTAAGATACAAAGGCAGTCCACAGAATGGGAAAGAATATTCACCCAATACCCATCTGATAAGGGGTTAATATCCAGGATATATCAGGCACTGGTACAGCTATACAAGAAGAAATAACAGCCAACCCCATAAAAAATGGGGAGAAGAGATGAACAGAAACTTTGACAAGGAAGAAATTTGAATGGCCAAAAGGCATATGAAAAAATACTCACCATCACTAATCAGAGAGATGCAAGTCAAAATAACAATGAGATCACCTCACACCACAGAGACTGGCCCATATTCAAAAGGGTAAAAGCAACAAGTGCTGGCGTGGATGTGGGGAAAAGGGGACTCTCATACATTGTTGGTGGGAATGTCAACTTGTACAACCTTTCTGGAAAACAATATGGACATTCCTCCAAAGACTAGAAATTGAGCTCCCCTTTGACCCAGCCATACCACTCCTGGGGGTATACCCTGGGAAGCCAAAAACACACAGCGGAAACACAATCCACACTTTTATTTTCATAGCAGCACTATTAACAAGAGCCAGAACCTGGAAACAACCAGTATGCCCGAGAACTGATGACTGGATAAAGAAACTGTGAGAAGGTCCATCTACACAATGGAATACTATGCAGCTGTTAGGAAAAATGAAGTTATGAAATTTGCCTATAAATGGATGGACATGGAAAGGATCATGTTGAGTGAAATTAGTCAGAAGGAAAGAGAAAGACATAGAATGACTACATTTATTTGCATGACATAAAATATTATCAGGCGGTCTTACCAAAAGTGGAAATTACCGCAAACATGGGGAGTCAGAGGTTAGGTTAAGACAGAAGGGAACATGTGTGAATAAATGTCGAAAGGGCTGATACCAACATAGAACTGAGCATTAAATACAGGCAAAAAATGCACATGATGGCTTCCAAGTGTATGTAGTGCAACCCACAATGTGTAGGAGAAGGAAGGGAGAGAGAGGGAAAAAGAAAAGAGATAAAGAACCCGCCATTTAGGCAGGCTATGGGAGGGTGGAGGGAATTGGGGACATTGGTGGTGGGAAATGGGCACTGGTGGAGGGTGGGTGCTGGAACACTATGTGACCGAAACCTCCAAACATGAACAACGTTGTAATTGTTTATTTCACGGTGATATAATAAAATGTTAAAAAAAAAAAGAAGAGACAGAACCTCATTCATTCAGAGAAGCCAGTCACCGCCCTCCCCAGTGTCAGCCTGGGACTTGCCCAGCATGCAAGTGTTCATTCTTCCTCAGAGCATCAGCGTGGATGGGCACCCTGCGGATCTCAGGTGTCAAGGGTCAATATCAAGGTCTATATCAACCCTGTGCTGAGACTCAGGAAGTCTTCCTCCAACATCAGGGGTGCAGTTTTCTCCAACCACACCTCGCCCAACAGTCAGTTGTTTGGTATTTGAGATTCTCCACGTTTTTGAAGCTTCTTCAGGAATCTAGAAAAGAGCTAGTCACCACAAGGTGTCTCAGTATGGCTAAAAACACACCCCAGAACACACCAGTTGGTTCCTTGGAACAAAACTGGGAGCCAAATTCTACATATTATGGGCAAGGGCTGACCCTACACAAGACCATGGACTTGTGTCTTATCTTCGGAGTTCAATTCTGCCCAGTGACTCAAGTTCCAGCCAGTCCACAGTTGGAGCTCAACAGTGCTCAGTTCACCGCACCCCATAGGCCAACCCCCCAGTCTCTGCCCCCCAACATTGCTACTGCCCCATCAGCCAGGAACAACATCCCGTTATGGAAGTTCGCAACAGAGTGCCTACAGGTGCTTGCCAAGGAGAGGATGAAGGTCCCTAAGGTCAGAGTGAAGATGACCGTCAGCAGGACTCAAAGTTTATGCTCATGTATGCCAAGAATGCCGTCCCCAAGAAGAATGAAAGGCATGAATTGGCTGCACATGCTTCCCAGCTGGACACTGACCCCCAAGGTGCACATAGCCATGATGACGGAGGAGGCGACCGAGAACAAGGCCCAGGTGACTAAAGCTCTGGCATATACCTGATTGCCGTGGACCAACAGGTCTCTGCGGTGTTGGACAGGATTGAGCAGCAGGTGGAGAACCTGGATGAGAACACTTTGATAGAGGACAACTTTAGGAGTTTTGATGACCACCCTCACATACGCTTCTGGGAGGCACCTCCTGAAGCAACAACCTTTTCCAGCAGCTATAACAATGTTCACATAGTTTTACAGATCTATTGATATTACTACTCTGTTGCAGGACACTGTTGCACGGATCCTCTGCACCTTGCCTGGATTTATCTCCTACAGGCCACTTTGTAGATAAGGGGCAAGAGAAGTTTGAATCCATGACTTTATGTGGCAGTGTATGTCACCATATATTCTATGGTAGCTGGTATAAATATTTTCTCCCTATCTACCACATAAGGTCTATAATTGTTACTGGTATTTGGCTTATATAAGAAGACACGGGTAGCTTGCCAGGCTCTGCCATGCAGGTGGGATACTATTGTAGTCACCTCTAATCTTGAGCATTTATTTTTAATTTTTTTAATTTTTAAATTTTATTAAATTAAATATTTTAAAATGTTAAAATTACTTTCATATTTAATTTATCTTATATTATTAAAATTTCAATATTCCAAGCTCACATTTTTGGCAATCTATTATATAATGAACCATATTAAGCTGGTGTTATGACTATGAAAGTGATCAACAACGTAGCTAACATATCAGTATATCAAGGACATCTAAGTAATAAAAAAAAAATAATTTTAGACTAATGACAAATGGAATGCCTACAACATTTCCAAGTTTAATCGACATGCACTAAGACACAATAAACCCCAAACTTAGTTAGGGTATATAAAACCATAGTCCCAAAAACCTAAAATAATTCAACTCAACCATTAAAAGTAATATGACAAACATCTGAATATTTTCAACTGAAACCAGCAGCCAGGGCACAAGTGCTGTAACATACAACCCAATCCCCAGATCCTGTAATATTCCGGGCTTGGCATCAGACTGACCCGCTCTAGGATCATCACCTTCAGCAGTACATAAAGCTTTACCTTCACGTGTGATTAAAGTTTCACTTCTCTGCCTACAGCTACATGAGATTACAGTTTGGTTACAAATTTTCACATATATATCAACCATATATACATATACATATATATATATAATACATACACATTTATATCTCAACCACAGGTGCAGTGTTTCAAATTTTTCCCCTATGAGGAAAGGCAGTAAAACATCATTTAACACATTAAAGAATTAACTCCTTGTACACTGAGGTGTGAAGGCAACTTTCCAAAGTAATATACAATTCAACTGATGTGTATGTCTTAGAATAACTCTAGGAAAACCTCTAGTTCATCTTCAATTAAGACTAAAAGGTAAATTATCCACTTTAGAATTCAGCAAATTAGGGGTTTACTCTTTATTGAAATAGGAAAAAATAAGTCTGATTCTATAGCTTTAAGGTTTGTAAAAGGTGAGAGACTCTGTGTGCCAAATAACTCCCATCAACCAGGAAATGAAAACTCTACACATATGTTGAGCTCTGGTCAAAAAGGCTGAAATAATTCCATTAAAAACAACAAACATCTTTATTAAGAAAATATTAAACGTTTGCATTAGGGTTGACTTTTCTGATCCTTATATCTCAGAAAAGAAACTGAAGTTTGGATTTTGAACTCTCACATCGGCCTGTCTCCACCTCAGGTACTCTCCCTGGGGGCTGCGGCTCGCCAGGCCGGCGCCTGGGGTCGTGGTAAAGCCCCAGGCCTCGGCAAAAGGTGCAACTACAACCCCCAGGGGTCTGAGCGGAAGCGGAAGTAAACGGACATTTTGAACTCTCACAGGCCTGTCTCAGCCTCAGGTACTCTCCCTGGGGTGTGCAGCTGGCCGTGGGCGGCCGCTTATTAATACAAAAACTAGGAAATTCAACACCAATGGAAGGTAAAATCCTCAAGAAAAAACGATCCAGTACACTAGAGGAATCTATCCCTGAACACCGCAACACCATGGGGAAACAACGCAGATCCCCAGTTCGAAGAACAGATGAAGGAATCGACCCTGAAGACTCAAAAAAGAATACAGATGTGCCTGGTCTCTCTGACAATGAATTTAGAGAAGAAATTGGTAGGATGTTTAAGGAGCTCAACGAAAAAAATGGAGCAGATGTCCAATAAAATACAGGAGAACATAAACGAAGCAGTTGAAAGGGCAGTCATTAAACTACGGGAGGAAATGAGAGCAGAAATGAGAATCATGCAAATAGAAATATCATCGCTTTAAAACTCAGTAGATGAAAAGAAAAACACAATCGGGGCTCTCAACAGTAGGATGACAGCAGCGGAAGAAAATCAGTGAGACTGAAGATGAGCTGCAGAAAGCACTCAGAGAATTACACAAGATGGAAAAAGACCAGAAAATGGATCAGCAACGGAACAGAGAGGCAATGGGATGAAGCCAGGCGGAACAACATAAGAATCATCGGAGTCCCAGAGGGACACGAAAGTAACCCCAAGGAAATTAAAACAGTTAAAAACATCCTGGCTGAAAAGTTCCCAGTTGAAGGATGAAGGCATCCAGATCCAAGAAGCCCGACGCATACCAGCAAGGAGACCCCAATAGAAAGACCCCAAGACACATCCTAGTCAAAGTAATGGATGCCATAGACAGAGACATAATTATTCAGGCAGCAAGATCAAAGAAGGAAATTGTATACAAAGGAGCATCCATTTGACTCAGCAGACTTCTCAGAAGAGACCCTCCAAGCCCGAAGGCAGTGGTGGGATAGAGTAAAAAAAACTCAATGAAATGAATGCCTCAGCAAGAATTCCTTATCCGGCTAAACTCTAAGATTTGAAGGAGAGATATACAACTTCTTGGATAAATAGCTTAGGAACTTTGTAAAATCAAAACCAACCTTAAAAGAAGGACTGAAAGATCTACTCTAAGACGAGACATAACCCAAAACAACAACCAACCTATACAGAAAGATGGCACAAAATCCCATGACAATAATCTCTCTCAATGTCAATGGTCTAAATGCACCAGTTAAGAGACACAGAGTGGCAAAATGGATCAAAAAATTGAATCCGACATTCTGCTGCCTTCAAGAAACACACCTGAACAATCGGAGCAAAGACAGGCTCAAAATAAAAGGCTGGAAAACAATCCTTCATTCAAACAACCCATCCAAAAAGGCTGGGGTAGCCATACTGGCATCTGACAACATAGACTTCAGGCTGAAGAAGGTCAGAAGGGACAGTGAAGGTCACTTCTTAATAGTCAAGGGATGCATATATCAGGAAGAAATCACGCTATTAAACATATATGCACCCAACGAGGGGCCAGCAAAATACCTAAAACAACTACTAATAGACTTCAAAGAAGACATTGACAGCAACACAATTGTAGTTGGAGACTTCAACACTGCTCTATCAACCCTGGATAGATCAACAAGATTGAAACTTACCAAGGAAATACTGGCCCTAAAAGAAGAGATGGAAGAAAGAGGGCTGGTAGACATATACAGGGCATTTCATCCCCAAAAAGCTGAATACACTTTCTTCTCCAGTGCACATGGAACATACTCCAAAACAGATCACATGCTGAGCCATAAATCATACCTCCATAAAATCAAGAAGATAGAAATTGTGCCAACTATTTTTTCAGACCATGATTCACTGAAAATAGAAGTTAATTGTACACAAAAACGGGGACCAATACCAAGTACCTGGAAACTAAACAGCTCACTGCTGAACAACCAGCAAGTCATAAAAGAAATCAAAGAGGAAATCCAAAGATTCCTGGAAACAAATGAGACTGAAGACACGAATTACCAGAACTTGTGGGATACAGCAAAAGCAGTGTTAAGAGGCAAGTTCATAGCTCTTCAAGCATTCATCAGAAAAGAAAAGGCCATCACAAACAGTCTGACTTTACAACTTAAGATCTTAGAGAGTGATCAACAAAAGGAGCCCAACCCAAGCAGAAAGAAATAATAAAACTTAGAGCAGAAATCAATGAGATGGAATGTCAAAAAACAATCCAGAAGATCAACGAAACCAAAAGCTGGTTCTTTGAAAAAATAAACAAGATTGACAAACCACTTGCAAGACTTGTAAGAAAAGGAAAAGAGAGAACCCAAATAAATAGAATCAGAAATGAAAACGGGGACATCACAACAGAAACCACAGAAATTCAAAACACGAGATTACTATGAGAGCCTGTATGCACGAAACAAGAGAACCTAGAAGAAATGGACAAATTCCTGAATTCCTATAGCCTCCCAAGTCTGCAACAAGAAGATTTGCAATATCTCAACAAACCTATCTCCATCGAGGAGATGGAATCAGTAATCAAAAGTCTCCCCAAACATAAAAGCCCAGGTCCAGATGGATTCACCAGTGAATTCTACAAAACCTTTAAAGAGGACCTACTCCCAATTCTTTTCAAGCTCTTCCGGCAAATTGAAGAAACAGAAACACTCCCAAATAGCTTTTACGAGGCACATATCACCCTGATACCCAAAGCAGACAGGGATGTCACAAAAAAAGGAAAACTACAGACCAATCTCCCTGATGAACACAGATGCTAAGATCTTCAACAAAATACTAGCAAATAGAATCCAAAGAGTCATCCAAAAGATTATACACCATGACCAAGTGGGATTCATCCCGGGAATGCAAGGATGGTTCAACATCCGCAAGTCAATCAACATAATACATCATATCAACAAAAAGAAAAATAAAAACCATATGATCATATCAATAGATGCAGAGAAGGCATTTGACAAGATTCAACACCTGTTCATGATAAAAGCTCTCCGTAAAATGGGGATTGAAGGAACCTTCCTCAAGATAATCCAGGCCATCTACTACAAGCCCACAGCGAGCATCATTCTCAATGGGGAAAAACTGAAAGCCTTCCCCTTAAGATCAGGGACATGACAAGGCTGCCCACTCTCACCACTTCTATTCAATATAGTATTGGAAGTACTTGCCATAGCAATCAGGGAAGAAAAAGACATTAAGGGCATCCGAATAGGAAGGGAAGAAGCCAAGTTGTCACTATTTGCAGATGACATGATATTATACCTGGAAAACCCGAAACTCTCTACCAAGAGGCTCCTAGAAATAATACATTCCTATAGTAGAGTGGCAGGGTACAAAATCAATACCCAAAAGTCAATGGCCTTCCTATATGCAAACAGCGAAAGAGAAGAAAGGGACATTAAACAAACTATCCCATTCACAAGCGTGCCGAAGAAAATCAAATACCTAGGAATCAGTTTGTCAAAGAATGTGAAGGATCTCTACAAAGAAAACTACAAAACATTACTTCAGGAAATAAAAGACCTGAGGAAATGGAGACACATTCCCTGCTCATGGATTGGAAGGATTAACATTATCAAAATGGTAATACTCCCTAGAGCTTTATACAGATTCAATGCGGTCCCTATAAAGATACCCTTGATGTTCTTCAAAGGAATTGCAAACACTCCTGAAATTTGTATGGAATAATAAATCCCCACGAATAGCTAAAGCAATCCTTGGGAAAAAGAAGATGGGAGGTATCACTTTCCCCCAACCTCAAGCTCTACTACAGAGCAGTTGTAATTAAGACAGTGTGGTATTGGTATAGAAACAGACCCGTAGACCTATGGAATAGAACTGAATATCCTGAAACACACTCTTAAATATACAACCACTTAATCTTCGATAAAGGAGCAAAAAATATTAAGTGGAGCAAAGAAAGCCTCTTCAACAAATGGTGCTGGGAAAACTGGGCATCTACGTGTAAAAAATGAACTTAGACCTCCTTCTAACGCCATGCACAAGAGTCAGATCAAAATGGATTCTAGATCTCAACATCAGACATGAATCTATAAGGTACATCGAAGAAAACATAGGAGAAACGGCTCTACGACATTGAAACTAAAAGTATCTTTAAAGACGACACACCACTGACCAAGCAAATGGAAGCAAAGATAAACAAATGGGATTATATAAAATTGAAAAGCTTCTGCACCTCAAAAGAAACGGTGACCAAGATACAAAGACAATCCACAGAGTGGGAAAGGATATTCACCCAATACCCATCTGACAAGGGGTTAATATCCAGGATATATCAGGCACTGGTAGCACTCCACAAAGAAAAAACAGCCAACCCCATCAAAAAATGGGGAGAAGAAATGAACAGAAGCTTCCCAAAAAGAAGAAATTTGAATGGCCAAAAGGCATATGAAAAAGTGCTCTTCATCTTTAATCATCAGGGAGATGCAAATCAAAACAACAATGAGGTACCATCTCACACCACAGAGACTGGCACACATCCAAAACAGCAAGAACAACCGGTGCTGGCGTGGATGTGGGGAAAAAGGGACTCTGATCCACTGTTGGTGGGAGTGCCCACTGGTCCAGCCCTTTTGGAAAATATGGGCATTCCTCCGAAAACTAGATATTGAGCTCCCATTTGATCCAGCAATAGCACTCCTGGGAATATACCCGAGAGACCGAAAAACACATAGCAGAAATACTATCTGATACTTCATAGCAATACACAGCATTGTACAGATAAGCACTTTCCATTCCTTCCTAAGGCAAGGTAAGGAATTCCTAAGGCACAATTCTAGCCACCCACCTTCTGTAAGAATGTTGGTTTTCTTCAATACGGTAGATTAAAAAAAATGACCCCAATGTATAGTAATCACTGCTGATGTTATACATAATGACCCTTCTTTGAAAGTTGTAGGGCTGCAATTGTTTCAAACTCAGTAAGAGAGGGAGAAAGTGAATCTCAACTAATAAATTACATCTTGAAATAGACACAATAGTGTTGTGCCCGAATTACTACCAGTGGTAACTGACACACCCCGAATTTAACTGCACCAGACAGTTCTATCTGTCCCAACACTGACCAACACTGCTTCTCGGTTTCTCTTCATTATGTGATTATCACTTGATCACTTGATCACTTGAATCCCGTTATTCATCGATTTGCTCGAGCGGGCGCCAGTAACATCTCCATTGGACCCTATCACGTGCCAATGTAGCCCAATGGCATCTGGTTGATTCAGGAATATGAAGAGCCTCAAACCGTTCCTTCAGGGTCTTGACAAGGAAGATTATGTATTATAAGAGATCTAAACACAGCTCAGCATGACAAAGAAAAATTACAAGTCTTATGACAGCAAGTGTTGCATTCAGGATCTCCTGCAAAACATCCCCAACTACTAGTAGCATTGACAGACATGGGTTGTGGTGGGGTGTGTGTGTGTGTGTGTGTGTGTGTGTGTGTGTGTGTGAAGTGAGGCTAAAAAACGTCGGATGCAAGCTCACGACTCTACCTTCCACACACTTTCTGCAGGCAAACCCTCCTAAGAAGAACCATGCACTACTCAAATCCAGCAAACCAAACTTGCCACGAACCTTGGGCAACCATCAAAAACCTTGGCTACTCCGCCAGCAACCCCCAATTCAGTTCTGAAGACCAATGCAGCAAAAAGAGGAAAAAAAATCCAGTTCAGAAGCTGAGCAGTGCTCCCCCCCCGGCACCACCCTCTCTGCCGCAAGGAGAGGCGTGGAGCAAAGGCATGGAGAGGCTCAGAAGATGCTCTGGTGACTTCCAATGGGTGCCTAGAGCTGGGCCAGGACAGTGCTAGCATGGCGGCAGAGTGGACTTTGCTCCTGGTGCATTCTTCACATTCCTGCACAACACTTCCCCTAGCCAAGAAGCCCACGAAGCCCGACCCCCCTGGTCACACACTGCCCCTCAAGCACCTCAGCAGCCGTGGCGCCCAGTTGCCCTGCTACCAGGTTTGTGGCACTCAGCCAAAGCGCAGCCAAATGCCAGACCCGACGCGTGCCCCCAGCTCTTGGGGTGGGAGGTAAAGAGAGGCAGGAGCCTGGCAGCTGCAGTAGTGGGCGGGGAGAGAGGATCAGTCCGAAGGTGTTGAAGATATATTAAAAAAGAGAGAGAATTGTTGCAGGACTCCTAAGGGCCGCTGCATCTGCTCTGGAGTGCCTCCCGGCAAATCACTCCGTAGATAAGGGGGTAGTCTAAATGTGGCAGTTTATCCGACCATGTATGCTGTACTAGCTGGTATAAATATTCTCCCATGCTATCACAATCATCGTGGGACTAGCTAGATCTTACCAGCATATTAGCCTGGCCACGCTGGACCCCTAAGTAATTAGACCAGAGAGAAATGCTGTTTGCTTCCAAGCAAACAAGCATGGCTCCCTGATATACTCAAAGGCAACTAAAATATAAAACTACTATGAAGTAGAAGAGACTTGTGAAGGCTTGGAGAAATATTTAACTGGCATTAGTATTAGTCCTTGGTACAGAGACATGCCATCTCAGAAACCCCCTTCTCTACACTACAAAGGCATTCCCAGGCAGATTTCGGCTCAAAACATTAGCATACTAAAGGGCCTAGGTGAGGTGCAGGGAGGGATTACCTAAGGGCATTGGACCCTCCCTGCTTTCCATAACAGTGGGAGGAAGGTCTGAGTTACAGGGATATAAACTAGCCGGTTCCCGCTCTCCGGGCCTTCTTTGTGGGATCTCTCCCTTGTGAGCGCTCATTCCCCTTGGAAGCCTTATTCTCCTTTTACAAAACCTTTACACGTGGTGGTCGCCATCTTGGCCTACACGTGGCTGGGGTTCTAGCCTGGAATCCTAAGCACCGGGCTTTTCCTTTTGCTGATTTGTATGCCTGAACCTGTGATAAGTAAAGCCTTTTAAAACTGCATCGGATTCCTGAGTTTTCATCCATTCCTTGCCGGCTTCGGAGGTAGAAGGGAACTTCGCTTCCCGGCACTGTCGGGGACCCCGGCGGAGCGCCCGACAGAGAATGAAACCAGGAACACTCCCTGGTAAGGCAAGGGAAAGTCAAGCCCCACCCACCCTGAAATCTGGGGACAGAACTCTAAGACAGATAGCCGGACCTAGCTTTCATGTGGACATGAGCCGGGCAAGATAACCGGGTGTGCTTCTGCTGACCCAGCATCCAGCCTGCACATCAATGGGAGACCCGGACACAGGCACAGCAGGATCCAGGCAGACGGGCTGGATCTAATACACAGGGGAGGCAGGAAACTTCAGGTGGAAGCACTGAGGCTGGAGTGAGGGGGGACACCCCAGGAACTGGAAGCAGCCTGGCCAGTAGTGGACAAGGATGTAGGGATCCATCACCTTATGACAGGACCTGGCCTTGGACCTGCAGAACGCAGCCGGGCCCTTTAATAAGCTGATCAGTTGCTGGCGGAAGCAGGACAGGTTAGGAGTGGCCTCCTGCCCCCTGTCCACACACATAACGGCCAGTTAGACTCTGAAGGCCCTTTGCCCCTCAGGCAAAGGGCGCTCCCCGCCCCTGGCTGTCCTCTGTGGGGCTCATGGTTAGGGTCTCCCCAACAGCTCCACCTGGACCTCATCTTCTACCCCTGAACTCAGGAAACCCTTAAAAGATAAAAGGTCTCGCCTCCCCCTCACCTTTGCTGTCTGTAGCCGACTTCCCCCAACCTGAAAGGAAACTGAGGCAAATGGGATATGATTCGGAAGGCGGTGATTAGGGTAAGAAACACAACACAAGCCTGACTCAGCATGGCGTGGGGGTGGGAGGGAAACCAAAGGGGGCATGGTCAGCTGAGACTCAATTTCCCCAGAAGCCAAGGGGAACTCGCTCAAAGGCCAAACTGAAGATGCTCCTCCAGGCAAGGCCCAGAGGCAAGGGGCGGAGTGCAGGGAGCAGCATTTTAGGGGCGCCAGCAGCACCCACAGATGCAAGGGAACCTCACGTGAGGGCAGTTCTGGGGAGATGGGAGAGACCAGACTTTGAGGGGGCACCTTCCAGAACTGGGAGAGTGGGACACGACCCTCAGGGTACACTCCTGCGGGGACCCACGCCCAGAGAAAGTCAGGAATCCATCCAGTGGTGCCAGTCAGTGATTCAGGCTTGTACTGGACCAACACAGGGGTCCCGTGACACCCTCAAGCAGCAGTTAGAACGCCCTCCCCTGCCACCCCCTAGGACTGCCCAAGTTCTAGCTTCCTGTTCCCTTCCTCTCCACCCTCAGGCCCTGTGACTTCCTGTCTCCCCTCATTCCCTCAATCCTGGAGTTCTCATAGGAGCCTGATTAAGAAGCACAAAATCCTTCTCCCCATGCCTCAGAACTTCTGCTGGGGGCTCTGCCAGACCCCTTCCCACCCCAGAAACAAAGAGGAGTACGGGGTGGGCTAGTGAGTTGGTCCCCATCGCCTCAGCATGTTACAGGCCCAGACTCGCAGACCACGCTCAGAGTTTCTGCAGCCCTCAGTCTCATACGAGCAGAGCCAGACCCAAACCCCCCATTTTTCTAGTTAAGCCAAAGCAGGCGCTTCACCTGGAGAGCAGCCTTCACGTAAGGGCACCCACTCTGGTAGTGCAAGCATCATCCCTCATCAGCGGGCACGAACCTCTGGCAGCGCTGCTCCTGGAACCTTCTAAGCAGACCACACTCCTCTTCCGTGGCCAGGGCCCAGGGAAGAGAGTCTCCTTCAGACGCAGCATCAAAAACGGCAGCTGACCACGTTGTTCTCTGGAGCATTCAGGAGGCGCCTGGAAAGATACAGCAGATCCCCACTCAGACCAGTAAAGCTGCTTCCGCCCAGAGGTATTTATGGGATCCGAACTCCCCAGTGGCTGTTTCTGGAACTCCGTGGTTCTCACACATACATTGGAATCACCTGCAAGTACCTCATTAAGGCAAGATTGCTGAGCCCCTTCTCCAGATCTCCAGGCCCATGAGTCTCAATGAAGATAGAATTGGTTCCAGGTGTGCAGCGGCCCGCACATTGGAAGAGCCAAGGCCTCCCTCAGGTGGAGCTGGGAGTTCGGAGAAAGCATAGATAGTTCATGGTGATCCCTCATGATTGGATAACACAGGGGGTTGCCTTGGTTCTGAAGGGCTCTTGGGAGCAGGCCCAGCTGATGGGACCAGCCAGGAGAGGGGGTGGATGGAAGGTGTTGCAGGACTCCTAAGGGCCGCTGCATCTGCTCTGGATTGCCTCCCGCAAATCACTCCGTAGATAAGGGGGTAGTCTAAATGTGGCAGTTTATCCGACCATGTATGCTGTACTAGCTGGTATAAATATTCTCCCATGCTACCACAATCATCGTGGGACTAGCTAGATCTTACCAGCATATTAGCCTGGCCACGCTGGACCCCTAAGTAATTAGGACCAGAGAGAAATGCTGTTTGCTTCCAAGCAAACAAGCATGGCTCCCTGATATACTCAAAGGCAACTAAAATATAAAACTACAATGAAGTAGAGGAGACTTGTGAAGGCTTGGAGAAATATTTAACTGGCATTGGTGTTGGTCTTTGGTACAGAGACATGCCATCTCAGAAACCCCCTTCTCTATACTACAGAGGCATTCCCAAGCAGATTTCGGCTCAAAACATTAGCACAGTAAAGGCCCTAGGTGAGGTGCAGGGAGGGATTACCTAAGGGCATTGGACCCTCCCTGCTTTCCATAACAGTGGGAGGAAGGTCTGAGTTACAGGGATATAAACTAGCCGGTTCCCGCTCTCCCTCCTTCTTCCTTGTGGGATCTCTCTCCTTGTGAGCATGCATTCCCCTTGGAAGCTTTTACACGTGGTGGTCGCCATCTTGGCTTACACGTGGCTGGGGTTCTAGCCTGGAATCCTAAGCATCGGGTTTTTCATTTTGCTGATTTGTATGCCTGAACCTGTGATAAGTAAAGCCTTTTAAAACTGCATCGGATTCCTGAGTTTTCATCCATTCCTCAGCGGCTTCGGAGGTAGAAGGGAACTCGCTTCCCGGCACTGTCGGGGGACCCCGTGGAGCACCCCAACAGAAGGGGAAAAGCCCTGGAAGATAGAACAGGTGGGGTCCAGGCTTAGATGCCACTAGCTTTGTTTGGGACCCTGGTAAGTCTTTTACTGGCGGTGGCCATCTCTGCCGTTAATTCAGACTCTTACTGAGGGCCTGATATCAGGGCTACGGGGGCAGGGAGCACTGTGCTAGGTAGCGGGGTTGGCGGGTAAAGTCGCAGCCCTTAGCTGCTGGTGGCAGATGAAGGAGAACAAATCCCCAGATCTGTGTGGAGACTGCGGGAGCAGCAGAGCACCTCCCTTCCCTTTGGGCACGCCTGCTCCTGGGACCTGAAGCTTATGGCCAGCAGCTGGAGGAAAAGGCCTGCCCACTCCCTTGGAGGCAGCAGGTGCCTCAGTGTTGGAAACCAAGCAACAGCCACGTTCAGGGGAGACGGGCAGCTCCTGAAACTGGATGTGAAACCAGCCTTTCAAATGCCTCTTCCTAGGCCCTTCGAGACTGGAGGTCAGAAGGGGTGATGGCATCATTGTTCACTCTGAAAGTTTTCCGGGTTCTCCACATGCACGGAGCAATGACCAGGCATCAGGTGCTCTAGTGGCTGCGAGGGAAGTGGCTTTGAAAGCCCCCCATGGCTCCCCAGACAGAGCAGGCCCCCTTCCCAGTACCCCACTACCTCAATTCATCTCATCAACAGTAAACACCTGGGAAGTGCTAGGCCTCTAAGGCGTGTGGACGTGTGTTTCATTATAGTTGCCCAGAGTCTGAGTGTGGCAAGTGACAGCCCCATCCCCTGAGTGCTGGTGCCCCCTCTCCTGCCCTGAGCTATTAGAAGACCCTGTGCTCTTGAAAGGATTGGCCGCCCGATGGGTGACCAACTGGAAGCCTCGGAACGCCGCACCTGTCAAGGAAAACTCTGAGAGACCGGGCCTATGCAATAGCAAGGGTTTTATTTTATTTTCCAAGCATGCTGGGGCTCAGCATAACCGATGGCAGGCTAGAGGCTAAGAGCCCCGAACTGAGATACAGCACAGTTTTTATAGCACTCTAAGACAAAGAACTTTTGCAACATAGCAAACTCAGGAGATTGGGAGAGACTTGTGATTTACTGCCGGAATGCCCAAGATGTCACGCTGATATTTAGAGTGTTTACACAGGGATATCTTTGGAGTCTCCCTAGGTATCTGGTCGACAATCCTTATCAACTATCCATTATCTGGTTGACAATCCTTATCAACTATCAATTAGGAGGGACTTGAAATTTACTGTCGCCGTGATCATATAGTGGTTAGTACTCTGCGTTGTGAAATTTACTGCAAGCCAGCTCCTTAGGTATCTGGTTAACAAGTCTTGCAAAGCCCAGTTAGCATTCCTTTTCATTGTATCCCTGTTAACTCTTTTGGTCTGGTTTTTCGGGGTCTACCTTTTCACTCTGAGGTGTCCAATGTCTAACCAGGTGTGAAAAGCAAGCAACCTCTCTTCATCCTACCTTCCTGCCTTCCTACCTGCTTCTGTGCCCTCGGCAGGTGGCAGGAAAACTCACCTCAAGCTTCTACGGCCTCCAGGTGCTGGCGGGGACTCCCAGGAGGCCACTGCTCGGGGACCCGTGTCAGGCTTGTCAGCCCAGATGCTGTGGAGTCTCATGCAGGGCCGTGAAATATGAGCTGAGCTCCGCCTGGCCTGGCCAGCCACATGCAGGATGCAGCCTGAGGACATTCCCTGGCTCCTCCCTTCCCTGCGAGGGGCAGGCCACAGGCATCCACACCTGTCACTTACAGCGTTCTGTAGCACAGCAGAGGGTCTGGGAAGGAGCACAGGTCTGGGAGGCCAGGAGTCAGTCTGCAGGTTTGAGAGGTTTTGGGGAGAGGTTTTGCAGGCCCCAAGCCTGATTCCCAAGCACTTGAGCACACCTTGCTGCTCACTGCAGGAACCTCTCTCTCCAGGGACCTCTGACCCTCTCCCCACAATGAAGGAGGAAGCCTCAGTTTCCCCTTGCCGACCTGAGAGAAGCCTCACTTTCCCCTTCCCAACCTGAGGGCCCACAGTTTCTCCTTGTCAGCAGCTCCAGTTCTCCCATTAACCTACCCCCGCCTCATCCTAAGGCCCTATCTCTAACATTCCCGACTTTCCCAGAACCATACAATTCTCTTTGGAACCAGGAGTCACAATACTAAGATAATAAACAATACCTGAGGCTGATAGCCAGAAAGACCCAAACCAGCCAGACCACCCCTGAAGATTTCTGGCATTCTCTGTAATACTTGGTTGATAACAATGCAGGCCTCCTGCATTGTTCACTGTATCACTGTCTTCCCGTTCATCATCGATTTGCTCGAGCGGGCCCCAGTAACATCTCCATATGTCCTGTCTCATGCTAGTAGAGCCCAAGGCATCTGCTTACTCCAGGAACATAAAGAGCCTCAATCCATTCCGGAATGAGGTCTATAATTGTTACTGGTATTTGGCATATCAAATACAACAGGGGGTAGCTTGCCAGGCTCTGCCGTGCAGGTAGCATATTCTTGTAGGCATCTCTAAGTCCAGCATTTATTGATGAACTGCTGCGGCTGCAAGCGGCACGCAAGCCGGGCGCTAATAGGCTGGTCTGCTGGGTGGAGTTCTGACGAGAGAAAGTCCGGATGTGGAAAATGGTGGCCATTATGGTGTGGGGTTCCTCTGGCTTCTTGTGAGACTCTGCTGGGGTGGTGGGCCAGGGCTAGAACCCACCATCCCTCCCGGGCTCCTCGTGAGCGGCTGGTCACGGGAGAGCCAGTAGCAGCTCTGCCCCATGTCTGCGAGTCTCTGGACCGGCATACCTGAGCCGGATTTAAGAAAGACTGCTGCAGGGTGGAACTCTGGTTTTTTCCACCCCTGGTGAACATACATGTTTAAAAAAATACTAATTATACACATTAAACATGTAGAGTGTATTATTTCTAAGAGTGTATTATATCTACATGTTGTAATATTATAACCCGTGGCTGGCTGGCTGGCTGGGGTTAGGCCACACCCAGCAGTGCTCCTGGTAGTGCTCAGGGGCCCAAGGGTGCTGGGGATCAAAGCAGGGTGGGCCGTGTGGAAGGCCCCAGCTGCCCCACCCGCCTCGCGGCTCTCAAGGGGACCATCCCTGTGCCCTCTCGCCTGTGTCCTGCATCTTGCCGGCCACAGGGGGGTCCTTTGAGGTGTGCGGAATGCAGGGCCCAGGAGGCAGCGTCAGTGCGACTCCCTCTCAGGAGAGCTCCTGCTCAGCTCTCGACTCCTTCCTCCCCTCACCGGTGGGCTGCGACTGGGGCTGTCCTCAGGGCGCTCGGCAGGGAGTGGTCTGCGCCCGGCTCTCTGCCTGTCCGCGTGTTGCCACTTACAGCCCAGGAACTTTGCAGAACATCGACAGTGATTTGCTTGTCCCCTCTCCTGTCTTGGCGCTCAATGGGAGGCAAGATTTCTTTAATTCCGCTTCGCAGGAGCTCAAGTGGGCAGGGGGCTGGCCGTTGTCCTTCATGGGCAACTGTGCCCTGAGCAGCCAGGAAGGTAGCTCGGGGACCGAGGTCCCCCTCGGCTTGCCTGCTGAGACCTGGGTTGGATCCGGCACACACAGCGTTAGGAACACTTCCAGGAGAGAACCCTGAGTGCATACCGGAACCGCCTCTCCTGCAGTCTGATGTGTTCACTTGAGAAACTCGCCGTGTTCATTAAGACAAGTCCCGTGGCAGGCTGCTCAGAGTAAGAGAGAGAAATGGCCGGTGAGGGAAATGCCACGCCCCCTAGGGCAGGCTGCTCTGAGAAAGAGAGAGGAAACTCGCCTTGAGGGAAACGCCACGTCCAAGGCAGGCTGCTCGGAGTAAGAGAGAGGAAACTCACTGTGAGGGAAATGCCACGTCCCCGTGGTAGGCTGCTCGAGTAAGAGAGAGGAAACTGGCTGTAGTGAAAAGCCAAGTCCCCGTGGCTGGCTGCTCGGAGTAAGAGAGAGAGAAACTGGTGGAGGAAACGGGGGGTGAGTAAGAGAGAGAGAAACGCCAAGTCCCGTGGCTGGCTGCTTCGGAATAAGAGAGAGGAAAACTCTCCCGAGAAGAGAGAGGAAACTGGCTGTGAGGGAAAACGCCAACTCCCTGTGCAGGCTGCTCTGAGTAAGAGAGAAGAAACTTTGCCAGAGGGAAACGCCACGTCCCGTGGCAGGCTGCTCGGAGCAAGAGAGAGGAAACTCACTGTGAGGGAACGCCACGTCCCCCGTGGCAGGCTGCTCTGAGTAAGAGAGAGGAAACTTGCCATGAGGGGAACGCCACGTCCCGTGGCAGGCTGCTCGGAGTAAGAGAGAGAAAACTCACTGTGAGCAAATGTCAAGTCCCGTGGCAGGCTGCTCAGAGTAAGAGAGAGGAATCTCACCGTGAGGGAACGCCAACTCCCCATGGCAGGCTGCTCGGAGTAAGAGAGAGAAAACTGAATGAGGGGAAACGCCAAGTCCCCGTGGCAGGCTGCTGGGAGTAAGAGAGAGGAAACTCACCTCGGAGTAAGAGAGAGGAAACTGGCTGAGGGAAGCGCCAAGTCCCCGTGGCAGGCTGCTCGGAGTAAGAGAGAGGAAATCGCCGTGGAGGGGAAACGCCAACTCCGTGGCAGGCTGCTTGAGTAAGAGAGAGAAAACTCCCTCGGAGTAAGAGAGAGAAACTGGCTGTGAGGGAATGCCAAGTCCCGTGCAGGCTGCTTTGAGTAAGAGAGAGGAAACTGGCTGTGAGGGAAACGCCAAGTCCCGTGGCAGGCTGCTCGGAGTAAGAGAGAGGAAATTCGCCGTGAGGAAGACGCCAACTCCCCGTGGCAGGCTGCTCGGAGTAAGAGAGAGGAAACTCACCTCGGAGTAAGAGAGAGGAAACTGGCTGAGGGAAACGCCAAGTCCCGTGGCAGGCTGTTCGAGTAAGAGAGAGGAAACTCTCCTCAGAGTAAGAGAGAGGACACTGGCTGTGAGGAAATGCAAGTCCCTTGGCAGGCTGCTCGGAAGAGAGAGAGGAAACTGGCGTGAGGGAAACACCAAGTCCCCGTGGCAGGCTGCTCGGAGTAAGAGAGATGAAAACTTACTGTGAGCAAACGCCAAGTCCCCGTGGCTGGCTGCTCCGGAGGAGAGAGGAAACTTCGCCTGAAGTAAGAGAGAGGAAACTGGCTGAGGGAAATGCCAAGTCCCTGTGGCAGGCTGCTCGAAGTAAGAGAGAGAAACTGCTGGTGAGGAAACGCCACGTCCCCGTGGCAGGCTGCTCGGAGTAAGAGAGAGGAAACTCGCCGTGAGGGAAATGCCAAGGTACCGGTGACAGGCTGCTCGAGTAAGAGAGAGGAAACTCAGTGAGAAATGCAAGTTCCTGGCAGGCTGCTCTGAGTAAGAGAGAGGAAACTCCCCATGAGCAAACGCTAAGTCCCCGTGGCAGGCTGCTCGGAGTAAGAGAGAG